>SEYY01019272.1:117500-127500 GCA_009176605.1 Armadillidium nasatum | reverse complement strand
TTAAGTGGATGAAGATGGTATTACTTGTATTATGACGTTGTATATCTGTTTTGTGTTGTGAAAGTCGAACTGCAATGTTTTTAATGCTTCCCCATGGTATGCTTTTTGGCAAGTACTGCTGGGAATCTTGTATACACATCCGGACTATACAGTTTTTGATGTGCTGTTTCTAATTAAATTTATTTGTAAGGAATCTGGAAAAGTAAAAACTAGACTAATAGTAAATGTATTTTTTATGGTAAAACGTAGATTCAACAAAGAACTGGCGTATGGAACAATTAATGCATTTGAGGTGGGATAGCGTGAAGGTGGAATATAGTTTTCATATATACGTTGACGCGCTTTGTGATATTTCTTCTGTATGAAGTAATGTATAGCCTAGATCTAATAACAATTGAAAGACAAGTATAAGTTCGCTGTCCATGTATAACGGATCTGTGAGAGTAAGTGAATGTGTGAAGGAATTGAATATTATATTCTTTTTGATATAGTCTGGGTGGTCTGAGAATGCATGAAGGGATTGTTTTTTTGTAGTAGGCTTTCTGAAATTTTGAATAATAACTTAGTTGATGTAAGAGCCTACATTGATATTTGTTCTCAACAAACATATTTTAATAAGTCTCTCCTTCATAAATTGAATATCCCTTATGAAACTAAATCAGAAACTATTAACATATCATTTGCCAGAAAAGATTCAAAAACTTTAAATCTAATATTGATGATGTTTCTGTTAAATTCGGTAATGTAGAGACTACTTTAAACACCCTTGTAATTGGTAAAAATTTTCAGAAGTTAGGAGGATGATATAGATATATTTTCATCTAAGGGTTGTTTTTATTCAATCAATCCTTCACGGTATTTTCATGGTTGTTATGGATTTTTCCAGATTTTTAGAAAAAAATCCATAAAAATCATGAAAACACCATAAAGATGTGTTTGAATCGAAAACAACCCATAGATGAAAATGTTTAAATCATTCTCCTAAGTTTTCTGAAAAAAATGAAGAAAAATTGTTTAGCAAATTTTGAACTTTGGTCATTTGAAGTTGGGGTGAGAATTTTTTCATAAAAATAAAAAAAAAAACATGAAAACACCATGAAGGAGTGAATGTGTCAAAACAACCCTTATATGAAAATATTTCTACATCATTCAACTACATTTCCTGAAAAAAATTTAAAAAAAGTTGTTGAGCAAATTTTGAACTAGGGCCATTGGAAGATGAGGGGGATTATCTCCCAAATCATAACCCCCACAGAAATTTTACACGAATATAAAAACCTGTATCGTCCCCAATTATACTCATGTACCAAGTTTCATCTTTCTATTGTGAAAATTAAAAATTTTATTTAAAAAATCAATAATCGGGTGAAAAGTAACCAAAAATGTCCGTTCTCCCAATAATATAAGCAACTCTCAAAGCTTTCTTATTCTCCGAGCAATATACCAAAAATTGAATTTTCATAAAGAGAAAAAATTGCTTGAATTCTTGATCCCTATTTCTTTACCAGTAAAATGTCGTTTCTGGTGCCAATAAATTGCTCTCTCTAAGACGAGATCATTGAACTGTGCTTGTGCAAATGGTTTTGGGTCATTGAACCCAAATGAAAGTAGAATGAATGCTTTGGAGTTTTCCTCATCATAAGAAATTTTATCCAGATTTAAGCTTCGATGTCCGTGTGAAACTGGAATACCTGGTCCTTGGGAGAAAGGCACATCTAGTTTTTTTTTTTTTTTTTTTTTTTTTTTTTTTAACAGAATGCTTGTTTTTCTTGTTTACTCCTGGAACAACAGATCGACATTTATTAAATTTGTGCATATGTGTATTTGAAAGTTAAAATAACATTTCCCCAATTTATTTACCTTGTAAGTTTTTCATGCAAAATTAGCAATCTGTTACATGATTCTTTCTTTCCCTCTACACCATAGGTACACCAAAAGTTAACACAAAATCCTATATCGTCTTAGGTATTCAACACATGTAAGGCAGAATATGTGAGGAGCAAAATCTTTATTTTGACCGTCCAGCTTAAGACCAAAATAGGTATGATGGGTGGCTTTTACAAATGGTGTAATGTTAGATTGTTGCACTAGCATAACAACTTTGCCACATATTTGACAAAATTTATTTGGGTTATTTTTGCAATTTCTATTCAAGATAAATATTTTAAAACTAATAAATAGCTAAAATAATTTTATAACACACAGTTCTCTGTTAGATTTTAAATATAAAATATAGTTACATAAGAAAATTTCCTGAAAAAATAAATATATTACAGCATTCGAAAAAAATCAGCATTAAAATGTAAAAAAATGCTTTAAAATAAAATATGCTGTACGGAAAAAAGTAGAAGTGATGTGCAAAAAAAAAAAAAAAAAATTTAGATTGAATTCAGGGTGAAAAATTGATATAGAATCACTTAAAATATATAAGTAATCAGAAATGACGCAGACCAGTGTTATGAAAGGATATGAAAAGTTTTTTTCCTTACATTGAAGTGTTTTTTTTTTAATATTTTTTGTGACACACGACTGCACCCGTATATGTGATCACGTGTCGCCCTGCATGTCGAAAACCACACCTTCAGAAACGATGCTCTCTTCTATTGCTATTACAACTGACACTATTCTTTTGAATTTTCCAGTCGCATATCTCCTCCATTGAAAAGAAGTCGTGCGACACGCATTTCTACACAGTTTCGTCTTTCTCTGTCCAACTCTCTGACCCTTGACTTAACCCTTATGTTCAATCTCACACGTGTTCTACTGGTAAAGTCTGGAGCATTTTCCCTTTATCTATTTTTTCAAATCTCTTTGACTTGCACACCTTCAAGTGCTGTGTATCGGGATAACTCTGGTGAAATTGGTAGACCTCTAACCTTTGCCCACCACACCAAAGGAGAAATAAAAAAATAAATAAATAAATAAATAAATAAATAAATAAATAAATAAAGATAAGCACTTCCGGCCGTAAAGGAAAGTTTCTTTTAACCACACCATAAATTAATTAAATTCAGCATTCTAAATTCAATCAGATCACCTTTCGGCATTTTATCGTCCTCGATAAATCCAGGTTAAAACTGAACGGCTTCATACCCACTTACTCTGCTCGTTCAAGTCGCCATCCGAAATATAATATAAAATTATTGAAGTTGTAGTTCATTGTTTGTAATTGAGAATTATTCACTGTTGTTGATGGAAAATTGAACTTCACTGACTAATGAGAAGTTTGCCAAGTTAACCTTCTCAATCTTCTTTAATCATAACTGTAATTTATTTTGGAAGACCTGGTTCTCTTCTTTTTGTTGACTTCAGTGACACATTTACTCTTTAGAGAGACATTCACAACTTAAATATAGTGAATTCTAAACGAATTCACAAGACAGGTCTATCAGACCTCTATCTCGGAGACACAAAAGCTCTCTCAAGGACTTTTCCTCTTAGGAGTAATCTGTTTTCTGTGTAAATTAATACAATAGTTTCTTTCCAAAGTCAGTTTTTATTTTTTCCAACAATCTCGTAAATAGAGAATGTTCCTCCCATTTCAATTTTTTTTTCTTTTTTTTTTCACTTGAAATTCATTAGCATACTGGAAATGAATGGATTGAAAGTGGTTCGTGATCGTGAAAGAATCAAATAATATAATTAATAAAATCTACTCCAAGATTTTCAAAGCAAATCAGTCGCAGAACATGATTTACTCTTCATTCATATAGTCATATGACTGCCAACTTATTATGTTGCTGTATATATAAGTATAAAACTAAAAAATTCGTTTTATAAATAACAAATTTTGTGCTTGTCCACACCTCATAGGCAGGGGGCAAGGGAACTGAACCCCGTAGACAAATGTTCATCTGCCATGTATCTACATGTTAAATAATAATTGAAACAATTTAACAATTTTAAAAATTTGAATCCCCTTTTTCCAGTCGTTTGGTAGCCATATTAAAAAATGATTCAAGAATCACATTTTGCCATTTCATTATTTTTGTTTTTTATCACATGTCAATTTATTTTAAAGTCATTCCGACGGGAAACTATTTTCATCATTTCCTAAACTAATGACTATTTTTGCATTAAACAAAACCTAAAATTCCTTGTTAGGAAGATTTATAATGTGTTTGAAGGCTATATATATATATATATATATATATATATATATATATATATATATATATATATATATATATATATATATATATATATATATATATATATATATATATATATATATATATAGAGGTGGGCATTCAGCAATTGCGGAATTGCGATTGCGATAATTTTCAAAAAGCTGCGGAATGCCAAAAATTTATGGTCCGCTATCGCGATTTTCCAAAAACCAATGAAATTTCCGGAAAATTTAAAAATATTCTTTAACTGTTGAGAAACTTCTAGATTTGCCATAACTATTATTAGCCATTAGTGTAGATCAGCTTTCTGTAACTGGTTGATCATTTTAATCAATTACTTAATTAATAATTTATATCGTGTGGTAATTAATTGATTCTATGTGACAACTGTCACGTTTTTCGCGCCTGTTTTGTGTTTCCTGAACATTGGGTATTAGCCTTCCACTAAAGGGGAATTTTTGTAACGTAATTATTGGCGTTCTTATGTATATTTAAGTTATTTCCTTTACACAATTCGATTTCTTTTCTTAAATGTGCAATTTACATATTAATCTTTAATTGGTTAAAAATCAATTTAATTTTTTAGGTTACTTCCAAGTGGTACGACATGAGTAGCTACTTGACAGTTTTCTTCCACTTTCAAACCTGCGGAGCATTGTTTTCCGCACGTCTTTTTAGCTTCAGTGTTTTCAACCAGAGGATTTACTTAATTCTCTTTGCTTCATTTAACATTACCTCCTTGTTACATAAATTTACCTCCATTATATTATATGAGGCTTGTTAGAATTCAATTCGTTAGCCGGAAATTCTCTTTTAAGGTGCCAGTTTTCTTGATTTGCTGTTTGCGGCACTTTACGTCAAGAGTGAGTGTCTCCCCGATAGTCTTATATATATATATATATATATATATATATATATATATATATATATATATATATATATATATATATATATATATATATATATATATATATATATATATATATATATATATATATATATATATATATATATATATATATATATATATATATATATATATATATATATATATATATATATATATATATATATATATATATATATATATATATATATATATATATATATATATATATATATATATATATATATATATATATATATATATTACAGTATTAATTTCAGAGATAAATAAATTAATGCATAAGTATTACAGAAAGAAAAGGAAAAAAATTACAATTTACCTATTTTGAATTTGTTGTGTGAGGAAACTGAGGTTAGTATAATAAATAGTATTTATGATTTATTCCATGTGATTTAGAGTTCATTAAATATACATTTTGAATTATTATGGCATTAAATGGAGAGTTTAAAGGTATAATACTGTAATTAAAACTGACCTAGATAATATTAGTAGCTTGATTAAGCAAAGCTAATTTCAAATTTTATTTCAAATTTTAATTGAAAATGTAAATGATTTTATAGTAAATTGAAACTCGAATTGCCGGATAAAATTCCTCTAGAATTTGTTCTAAAATTTCAAGAAACATTTATGTAATAAAACGCATACTTTAAAAAATAATCTTAAGTGTTAACAATCCACTAAATATAAATAACAATATATATATATATAAATATATATATATATATATATATATATATATATATATATATATATATATATATATATATATATATATATATATATATATATATATATATATATATATATATATATATATATATATATATATATATATTATATGGCATCTGCATCCGCATCCGCATGCGAGGATGCGGAGCATCCGCACAAAAATCAACATCCGCATTTTCGAAAATTCAACATCCGCATCGCATCCGCATCCGCACTTTCGAAAAATTCAACATCCGCATCCGCATCCGCATCCGCACATTCAAAAATTCTACATCCGCATCCGCATCCGCACTTCTCCAAAATTCGACATCCGCATCCGCATCCGCAAATTTGAAAATATGACATCCGATTCATCATATATATATATATATATATATATATATATATATATATATATATATATATATATATATATATATATATATATATATATATTATATATATATATATATATATATATATATATATATATATATATATATATATATATATATATATATATATGCGAATTGTAGATCAAGAGTGAGGGTGAAGAGAGAACTATCGGATTGGTTTAGCATAGGAGTGGGATTGAGACAGGGGTTTGTAATATCTCCATGTTATTTAATCTATTGATGAATGGTTTACTTAGAAAAATGGAGAGAGAAGGGAAGAGTATTACGTTGAGAAATATGGAGGGTGAATGTGAAGTGAATGTTTTATTTTTTGCAGATGATGCGGCATGTATTGGTGGCAGAATCTGGAGAAAAGAGAATACTTGTGAGAGAGTTTGAAGGGAAATGTGCAAACACGAGATTGAAATTCAATCCAGCGAAGAATAAAGTTATGAGGATTGGAGGTGGGGATGAGGAAATGTGGAGGGAGGAATTGGTTTGTAGAAGTGTGAGAATGGAAACTTGAGGAGGTGAATGAATTCAAATATCTAGTAATGTTGGGTGGAAGGTAAGGGTGGGACGGAAAAAGAAATAAAGAACAGAGTGGTAGAAGGAATGAAAGTATTGGGGGCCTAAGAAAAGTATGGAAGAAAGGAAAAATTTCGAAAGAAATAAAGATAAGAATGTTTGAATGTATGTGTTCACCTTCTGTATTATATGTGTGTGAAACATAGACGATAAGTGCTCGGTCGAGAAAAAGTTTCAATGTCTTTGAGATGAAAGATTTGAGAGCGATATATAAATTGAGAAGGATTGATAGGATTAGAAATGAAAGAATAAGGGAGATGTGTAAATGGAAGAAGGGTGTAATTGATAGAGAGGAGGAGGATGTGCTAAAATGGTTTGGACATATGTGAAGAATGAAAGAGAACAGAATGGTTGGCAAGGTACGTAGATCCGATGTAGATAGGGGAAGGGTAGGGGGAGGGGAAGGCCGAAGTAGAGATGGATGGATGGAGTGAGAGTGATTTTGATGGAAGGAATTTGAGTTTAGACGAGGGTAGAAGATTTGTGGAAGACAGAGATGGAGGGAGGTGGTGAAAGCGTTGAAAGGTAAGAATAGTTATGTTTGTAAGGGAATTGTGGCGGGCACCACCTCACGAAAGTGGGAAAGGTGATAGTGAAATATATATATATATATATATATATAATATATATATATATATATATATATATATATATATATATATATATATATATATATATATATATATATATATATATATATATATATATATATATAATTAACATCCGCATCCGCATCCTCATCAAAATTAATATCCGCATTCGCATCCGCATCCGCAAAACTTATCAAAATTAACAATCCGCATCCGCATCCGAACTTTCGAAAATTCAAAATCCGCATCCGCATCCGCACTTTTATCCGCATCCGCATTCCGAAAATTCAACATCCGCATTCCGCACTTCTCCAAAATTCAACATCCGCATCCGCATTCCGCATCCGCATCCGCAAATTGGAAAATATGACATCCGATCATCACTATATATATATATATATATATATATATATATATATATATATATATATATATATATATATATATATATATATATATATATATATATATATATATATATATATATATATATATATATATATATATATATATATATATATATATATGCCCTAATTAGTGATTTACATGGATCGTTTTTTGACACGGTCGGCTTGCTCAACCCTGCATGGCAGCACCATGAGCAAGAGTGAGGAAGAGGAGGTCTCCAAGCTTGACACTTCCAGCCAAGGGGACAGTCAGAGAAGACAGCTCGACATCAACAACGACAACTTGCCACCCCGCAGATTGACCGCAATTAGGCTTAACGAAATCTAGACCGGAAGGCGATCTCAGCCTCTTTCCTGAGGCCTTTTTGATCGGAGGCCTTTTTGATCGGGATTAGAAAGGAATTCGGCCCTCAAGCTCTTTCCTGAGACTTTTAGAACGGAATTCCACAGAAACGAATCAACTGGGAATCGAACCAGAGCAGCTGCAACATCCTGCAAGGGTTTTCGGAACACGGAGGTTCCTGAAGGGGGGAAACGGAGTCCCCCCTCATAGAAAGGTTTGGGAACACGGAGGTTCCTGAAAGGGGGTGCATGGTGATTATCATTTAGTGACTTAACCAGTTAGCATTTAACACTTTACTACTATTTTCAGCATTTGACAAATTTCTATGGCGCCACTTGACCAAGGGGAAGGTGAAGTGAAAGATCTGCCTGAAAGAGTTCTGTTATTGCACCACATCCAACTACAACATTAAGTGCCAATACCAAAAACCGCACTACGGCGATTTAACTATATATATATATATATATATATATATATATATATATATATATATATATATATATATATATATATATATATATATATATATATATATATATATATATATATATATATATATATATATATATATATACGTCACACACTCATGGGGAGAAGAAGCGCCAGACCAGTATTTTTTTTACAGATCACCACCACTCACCGACAGAGCCCTTTTCAAGAAGGGGACACACACACATAGAGAAAACTCATTCAAACACAAACCTAAAGCACATCCCTCAGGTGGGCACATACGGAAGCCTTGAAGAGTGGAAAATTAAATACAGGAGGAAAAATGGATGATAGTAGAGAGTTCCACAGAACAGAGGTGGATGGAAAGAAGGAGGCACCACAACGGGCTAGCCTGGGGTTTCCTATATTTACACAAAATTCGTGCGAAGGCAGGACACCTCTTGTGCAATGATGGAGGAATGCGAGAGCCAATTCTCTCAAGCACCTGCCATTGAAGTACCTATAGAAAAGAGATACTGCTCCAATTAATGCCATACCAAATGCCATACCCGGTCAAAAGCCTTGGATATGTCAAGCGCCACCACACAAGACACCTCGAAGTCGCTAAGGGCAGAAGAGCTTAGATCAGTAAGATAGGAAAGTATGTTACCAGTTGACCTCGAACGCCGAAAGCCATAATAGGGATCTGAGAGAAGAGAATGAGACTCCAAATGATCCACGAAATGAGAGTTGAGGAGAGTTTCAAAAATTTTAGACAGAACACAAGTGAGAGCTATAGATAGATAGTTAGAAGGGTCAGAGCAGCTACCTTTTTTCGGGATCGACTGAACAAAAGCACGCTTCCAGCATTGAGGAAAAGCATTAGTATTAAGGCATAGAGAGTAGAGCTGAACGAGGACAGGCGCTAACTCGGAAGCACACTCCCTCAGAACACGAGAGGGAATGCTTGCCTTCCTGACATTCATAGATTTCAGGATCCCATGCACCCGATCATGAGTAATTACAGGTAGAGACATGGGATACCTGAAAGGAGAAGGAGAAGAAGGAGGGACGCGAAAATTGAGCAGGGTGTAATTAAATGAGAAAAGGAGGCAGAAGAGATTAGCCTTTTCAGAGAGAGTATTAGCTACAGAACCATCAGAGAGAATAAGAGGAGGAAAGGCAGATTTACAGAAGTTATTAGAGATATTTTTAACAAGAGTCCAGAAATTTTTAACAGCAGGAGAGCAATGGAGGTCAAACAGGCAGATCCCAATATAAAAATTTAAATTTCCCCTGGCGTATTTTACTTTTGGAAATGCTAATCCATTAACAGTAATAATTTAATAATGTGTTCGTCTAATGTGTTAATTGAAAATTAGGTTTTTACATATTTTTAATTTCGTGGATTTAATTTTTAATTTTAATTTTAAAATTTTATTTTTATCAATCTTGTTATTGATTTATATTGACTAACCTGTTAGCATATAATATTATCAATAT
>SEYY01019272.1:110000-115000 GCA_009176605.1 Armadillidium nasatum | reverse complement strand
TATATATATATATATATATATATATATATATATATATATATTCCCATAATTAAAAAAAAACATATGGTTAAAATATCATTTCCCTTTTATAAAGGCAAAAGTAAGTTAATCATTTTTTTTAACTCAGTAAAGTCATCAACAAATAAACGAGAAATTTTTGTTCTTTGCAAATAAGGAATTAATTTCGCGCTCTTTTATGTAAACACGAAGCGCCCTCTTGCGGCCTCTTTCGGCGATGCACATTCACATAAAAGCCTAACTTTCAGTTTTAATTTATTATAACCTTTGCATTTTGCAATTATTAAGATTTGCCTCTTTATGATACGATATATATATATATATATATATATATATATATATATATATATATATATATATATATATATATATATATATATATATATATATATATATATATATATATATATATATATATATATATATATATATATATATATATATATATATATATATATATATATATATATATATATATATATTATGGAACCTCTGGCGGAGAAAGGCCAGTCTCGTTCATCACTTACTAGTAAGGTAGAAGCATAATATTACGTTCAGAGTTAGAAGCCGATATGCTTCGGAATTTGAAAGCACTAGCAAAGGAAAGTGGGGGAAATGTTGAAAGGAAAATTGTTCCAGACTATCTAATCCGTGTAAATGAGTGAATGAGCATTGCGGTTAAGTAAGGGAACAGCGAGTTCTCACAACAACAAAAAAAAAAAAAAAAAAAAACTGCCTACTCTCCCATCACACAAACTTCCCAAAAGGTGAAAGTATGACGATTGAAGAATTCAAAATAGAATTAGAATTATGTTGTGATCTAGCTACTAAAAAAAGATTGGAGAAAGTTAGGAGAACGAGGTGTCAAAGGTCAATTTGAATAAAAGTAATAGATTCCACTACTTCAGACAGGTACTCCATACAAGAACAAACGATACCTTGTACAGAACAAGCAACTGGAGTGGTATGATGTTCTTAAGGCAAATCAATGCACCTAATTTTTCTTAATGAAATAAATATGGTAACCCTTCAAAGAAAAATCTCAAAATAGGAAACGTCAAGAGTAATAAGAAGAGTGAGAAGTTTAAAAGTGTGATTTTGAAGCTGTTTTACTTTTGTGGATCATTAGGTCAAGTGGGAAGATAAATGGACTGAATTTTTTAGTTATCGAAAATAACTATGATTCCTATATAATATCCCAATGCAGAAAACCAAAGGTCAGTTACTCCAAGGTCACCCTCCTAAAGAGGTTATGTGTGGCTGTGTAGGTTTGAGAGATGACGTGAAAAATATATTATTAATGAAAAATAGAAATAGTGAAGGGAATGGAACATATAACTATGATGAACATCACTTTATTAGATATAATAATAAACCGTTTCAGTCTGCAAAATTCGTTATAGAGCTACTGGAATGGAAGTCAAAGAGAACGGTAGATTTTGAAAGATGGAAGTTCAGAAATCAGAGCCTTGGGCTAATTTTTATCGTAAGCCTTTGATAGATGATCTATCCCAATTGTAAAAAATCACAGAATGCAAATGGCGGAAAAATGAAGAGTTAGAGTAAAACGGAAGAAGATCAACAGTTGTGTGTTCCTTACAGAAGTTATCTGAGATAACATAAGAAGAATTAAATTATTTCTAAACTTTCCGTTATTTAACTCTGCTTTTTTCCTTGTGCTATTAGCTGAAGGGATGCTGCCTTCTGATTACTGTCGTCTTCAAGCTCCGAAATTTATGCAACTTATATTTCATTCTGGAATCATACAAAAAAAAAAAAAAAAAAAAAAAAAAAAAAAAAAAAAAAAAAAAAAAAAAAAAAAAAACTCATTTCTCCATCGAAAATGCAATAACCTTTATGGTTCCTCTTCCTCAATCCCTTTCTGACATTTTGCTTCTTCCTCATTCCCTCTTCTAGTGTCTTCTGACTGTACGACTTCAGCTTTTCCTTTTTCTAAAGCTGAACTCTTATCTCAGACTTTTGCCTATAATTCCAACTTAGAAGATTCCGAAGCTATTCTTGCTCCTCAACACCCTCCAATTCATTTATGCCTAAAATTGTAATTTCTTATAAAGATGTTAGTTCTGCTCTCTCAGAGCTTAACACTATGAAAGCGTATGGTCCTGATGGTATCCCTTCTGTGGTTCTCAAAACTTGTGCTTCTGAGCTTGCACCCTTCCTTGGTAAACTATTTCGTCTCTATCTCTCCACTTCAACCTTCCCTTCTTGCTGGAAATGTGTACCGAAGTAGGACCTCTCTCATCCCTCTAACTACCGTCCAATTTCCTTAAACTCCGTTCTTTCTGTAGTTTTCTAATCTATGCTTAATAGGAAAATTTTAAAATATCTCAATTCTTCTAATTTTATCTTTCTTTCTCTCTGACTCTTGGTCCTTCAGTGAATCTTTCGTTGTCTCGCTAGATATATCGAAAACCTTCGAAAGAGTCTTTGAGAAGGCTTTGATTTCTAAACTTTTTTCTTTTAGAATCCATCCTACTGTTTGTAGACTTCTGTTTGATTTCCTATCCAGTCGTTCTATAGTAGCTATTAATAGTAGTGTTCCTCATGGATCTGCACTATCCCCAACTTTTTTACTACTTTTATTAATGACATTTTCTCTGTTACTACATGATAGTGATGTATGTGACATCAGCACCACATCCGCATAACATCTGCATTAAATTTGACATTAAGTTCACGATTTTGCAACATCCGCATCCGCATCGTAACTATTAAATGTGGTTGTTGATGTATAAAATTTTGAGACATTAATTTTTGGATAGCATGAATACGAAAATAATTATTTTTCATATATATATATGTATACATATATATATATATATATATATATATATATATATATATATATATATATATATATATATATATATATATATATATATATATATATATATATATATATATATATATATATATAAATAAAGTTTTTATTAATTTTTATTAATTAATTTTTTTTTTTTTTTTTATTTATATATTATATATATATATATATATATATATATATATATATATATATATATATATATATATATATATATATATATATATATATATATATATATATATATATATATATATATATACTCTTCCATTCCTCCCCTTATTCGCTCTGACAGTTCTGTTTTTAACACTCCAATTTCGGCCTCCTGTTCTCCTCAAATTCAATCCTAGACGACAACGGCAATCCCCTTCCTACTTCTTCTCCTTTCAGATGTTCCAAGGTGATTTTTTTCCCCTCTGTTGATATTTCTTTTCCTAAACAAGCTTCTAAGAGGTTGGGTTTCTGAGGTTTCTTCGTAATTTCTTCACCCCACCCAAGTTGCTTGCTCTTTATAGGGGTGTTGTTCACCCCTTTATGGAGTATGACTCACACATATCTGGAGTGGTTCCACTCAAACAGTTCTCCTTGAAAAGGTGGAGTCTAGGACTTTTCGTCTTATCAGTTCTTTCGCTTTTACCAACTCTCTACAGTCTCTTGCTACCCATAGAATCTTCACTCTATAGTCACTCTATGCCATGAGTTTTACAACGAACATTGCTCCTCTGCACTCTCCAGTTACATACCTCCTCCACTGAGAAAGTTTTGTGCCACACGCCTTTCTACACCGTCTCATCCTTTCTCCGACTCTCTGACCACAAATTAAACAGCTATGCTCAATCTTACATTTACTCTTCTGGTAAAGTCTGGAACACACTCCCTTTTTCTATAGTATAGTATAGTGACATGTTGGTTTTTGACTTGATTAGGTTTCCAGTATTTCCCCAACTCTCCTGGAAATTAGCAGGCTTCTAGCCTATGTTCATCAGAAGAAATAAAAATATACATGCACACTTTCGCACACCCATACTCATACACACGTATATTCTATATATATATATATATATATATATATATATATATATATATATATATATATATATATATATATATATATATATATATATATATATATATATATATATATATATATATATATTAGGGTACAAAGAAAAATTTTGATAGACTGAGAATAATAATAATTGTCAATGGAATTGTCAATGGAAACATAAATTAAGTATAAGTGAACAATAATAAGGGAGAATTCTTTTAAAAAATCTATAAAGATTTGTTATTTCCCCGAGTAAAAGAATAATATAGTTGTGAGTGTGCTAATGGAACTTACATTAGATTCGGACAATAGCTTAGTTGTTGAGTGCTTAAGAGAGAAGGCTGGTAAAATACAAATGAGAGGAAAAAAGGACTTTTAAAAAGGTAGAGAGAAAAAAAAGTAAAAATGATTGATAAGAAGGTCAGTACCAGCAAGAGAGGAATATGCCCAGACTTGGAAGGGGCAGAATTTGTGAAAAGGGTATTAATATAAGAAGCAGCGAAGAGAGTTTCGGAGACGTGTTCGGAAGTTTTCGAAACTGCATTTTTATTTATCCGAAGTTGATGGAATAGTCACCGAAATAAAGATCTCACTCATTCATTTCAAATTCCGCAATGAAAGATGAAAATTGAATTCAGTAGAAAAAGTCATTATTGCTTCAAGCTTTAGAAGTAAATCACTCTTAGAAAAAAACATTCTTCCCATTAGGATGATTCAAAAGCCCTCTCAAAAAATGGTATCCCAACCATTTTAAAATTCTGAAATAAAAATAAAATTTGGTTGAGTAGAAAAAAGCTCTCTTTATTTCCAACTTTTATTTTTATTTTATTTTATTTGAATATAATTTTTATGTGTGTGTGTGTGTGTGTGCCATTGTTCCGAAAAATACTCACCAGGGAATGAAAAACCTAATCAATGTAAAGCGAGAATTTTGGATACTTTGATTTCTTTTAATCTTAAAAGATATTGGAAATTATTTTAAAAAGAAAAAAAAAAATTGTGGTTTGAGAGCTGAGAACATCTTACATTGATACAATGATTAGGAAACTTCTGAAAAGAAAAGTTCGATCATATTTTCCTTGAAAATTTCCA
>SEYY01019272.1:102500-105000 GCA_009176605.1 Armadillidium nasatum | reverse complement strand
TTGTGTAAGAAAGCCTTCGCCATTTCTGACAACTAATACTGTTACTGTTGTTAATGGTAGATTTGTGATGATTTATCTGCAGTTTGTAGTAGCGTCCTGAGGGTTAGGTCTGATCAATTTTTGTTTCGTTCCAGCAGTTTGACTGTTGAATAAATGTTTTGATAGAGTATTTTGAAATTGTTATTTATAATTACTCTGTGATGGATATTTTGAGAGAAATTCAATCTAGGTAAATGCAAAAAAGATAAGATTAAAATCAGCGTTGTTAGTCTTAAGTATAAACATATCAAAAAATAAGAAAAAAACTTTGAGTTTCATATTACGTCAACAGTTTTTTATTTCACAAAGAAAGGATCATTTAAGACACCATTTGCTTATTCGTTTTTTATTATGCACTGCAGGAAAAAAATCGAACTTATTTTAAACAATTTCTTTATGATGCATCAAATGAACAGGAAAATCTAATATTAAAACTTTTCAATTAGATTTTCCCATACGAGAAGCTTATCCTAACAGTTAAATAATTTGAGAGATATATAAAATGATAAAGAATTTGACAAAGTAATAGATATAAATAAATAAATAGATGGAAACAGATAGATAGATAGATAGATAGATATATAGATAGATAGATAAAGAAAGGTATTACATGACAACTTGCTAAATAGATATTAGAAAAAGTGAAGAAATAAATTGATAGACAAACAGATGGATAGATAAATAAATTAGTTAGGAAATAGCGTACTAATATAATTATTTTTCTTCGAAAACTAATACTTTAGGTAGCAAAGCATTTTAAAATAACTAACAACTATTCCTCCTCATTAGTAATTACAGACCACGACTGCTTCAAGGCATTTCAAAACATGCCACAGAAAAAAAAAAAAGAATGAGAAAAAAAAGTAAATAAAAAAAAATAGGGAAAATATTAGCGCACGATTTACATTCAAATAAAGAACAGGAGTTAATTTGAATCCCATTTTTATATCTTGACACTTTTCGATAAATGAGGAGAACAGGAATGGACGCTTTGGGCATCGCCGTTCCTTTTCAACATACACGTAAACGCACACTTTGTAAACGATTATCAGGGATTATGAAATTCCGCAAAATGTGCCACTTAATGGAGTGCTCATAATAAGGTGAAGTATTTTTTCCTCACTTTCATCTTAGTAATTTCAATAATGTTTTAAATTGTTTGCAATTTAATAATTTTTTCCTTTAAAAAAAGGTTATACGTTTCCCGGATATATCTTTACCACAGTTTTTGTTATAATTTATTGAAAGCCTGAGAAAAGTCTGTAAACATTGTTATTTTTAAAAGTTAATAAAAAAAAAAATAGGGAATTTTATTTTTTTTTCATATTTTGCATCCTTTTTTTTGTTATTATCCAAAGTAGCAAGTAGTAGTAGTAGTCTGGTCAGCGGTAACATCAATACCCGTTATTGATTATTGTTGTCAAATAAGACACGATAATAATTTTATTATTGTCTGGCTTTCGATTTTGCTGTTATCATCATAATTTAAGATGAGTCAGCAAAAAAAATTTTCAAGATTTGTTGACATTACTTATAAAGAATGAATGAAACTGAAAGTAGCAACTTTTGAAAATTCGCGACCTCCCTCCATCTTTTATTTTGTGTGAAAATATTTGTTGACAAATCTTGTTATTGCTTCGCTTACTGGCGTTCTTATGCACAATTTCAGAGAGAGATTATTATTTAATTAATATAAATAATTTATTAGTATATTTATAGATATAATAAATATATATATATATATATATATATATATATATATATATATATATATATATATATATATATATATATATATATATATATATATATATATATATATATATCACTGCCAGTGCCGAGTTTTCAATGTACGTTCTTTCAATGCACACTTCGTTAATGCCATCCGCAATTGGAATGTCGGTATATGTTCAGATGAGCAAAGGTGCTTGTGTAAGAAAGCCTTCGCCATTTCTGACAACTAATACTGTTACTGTTGTTAATGGTAGATTTGTGATGATTTATCTGCAGTTTGTAGTAGCGTCCTGAGAGTTAGGTCTGATCAATTTTTGTTTCGTTCCAGCAGTTTGACTGTTGAATAAATGTTTTGATAGAGTATTTTGAAATTGTTATTTATAATTACTCTGTGATGGATATTTTGAGAGAAATTCAATCTAGGTAAATGCAAAAAAGATAAGATTAAAAAAAATAGCGTTGTTAGTCTTAAGTATAAACATATCAAAAAATAAGAAAAAAACTTTGAGTTTCATATTACGTCAACAGTTTTTTATTTCACAAAGAAAGGATCATTTAAGACACCATTTGCTTATTCGTTTTTTATTATGCACTGCAGGAAAAAAAAATCGAACTTATTTTAAACAATTTCTTTATGATGCATCAAATGAACAGGAAAATCTAATATTAAAACTTTTCAATTAGATTTTCCCATACGAGAAGCTTATCCTAACAGTTAAATAATTTG
>SEYY01019272.1:92500-97500 GCA_009176605.1 Armadillidium nasatum | reverse complement strand
TATATATATATATAATATAGAAATAAATTTATATTTTACGCCTTGTATGAAAAATGTTAAATTTTAAAATCGGAGTTGCTAAAACCTAATTTTTGAATTAAAATGTTTTATTTTTATTGAATACTAACGGAGGCACTGCCTCCCCTGCCTCCCCCCCAAAAGCCGCCACTGATATTAACTTAAAAAAAATAATTTAATTAACCAAAATTTGCAAAATAATCAGTTTCAACTTGTAAACTTTCCTATTTTAGGATAAAAACTAAATCTAAAAATGTTAAAATTTACTTCAATTTTCGTAGCAAAACTATTGGTATAGAAATAAAGAATTTGTTTATAGGAAATGTGAATAAATAATCCTAAGCCTAAACTATTAATTACAAAAGATTTAGGCTCTTAAAAGGCTTGAAGTTTGAAGTTGGAAACTATTCCTATAAAAACAAAACTTCAAACTTAAAGAAAAGCTGTTTTTTAATTTAGCTTTTATCATCATACAAAAGACCAGTTAATTTTTTAGCGTTTCTTTGATAAAGAGTTGAATAAGAGACAATTCTTCTTATTTAAATGTATAAATGTTCTTTTGTATAAAGAAACCAAAAATATTTCTTGCATCTATTTGACTATATATAAGAAAATAGGAAATGCTGCTATACATACCCGCGCATATATATATATATATATATATATATATATATATATATATATATATATATATATATATATATATATATATATATATATATTATATATATATATATATATATATATATATATATATATATTATTATTATTATTATTATTTATTATTATTATTATTATTATTATTATTATTATTATTATTATTATTATTATTATTATTATTATTATTATTATTATTATTATTATTATTATTATTATTATTATTATTATTATTATTATTATTATTATTATTATTATTATTATTATTATTATTATTATTATTATTATTATTATTATTAATTTAAATATTTATGTCAAAAACTATCATTCTTCAATAATTAATATTGTATTTTCGCGGCATATGTTCGTCAGACGAGGTATAATTTTATTACTTTTGGAATTCTCCATATTCGCCATGCGCTTAAAAAACTAACTCCAAGAACAGGTCACGATAGGAGGGATATTTCCTCCAAACACTTAGGGCTTTATTATTATTATTATTATTATTATTATTATTATTATTATTATTATTATTATTATTATTATTATTATTATTATTATTATTATTATTATTATTAGGGCTATAAACAAAAACCTGAACTCTTACTAAAAGTAACTATAGAAAACCAACCAGGAAGTACAAAATGTTGCGTAATATGCGGCCCGGCCTAGACTAAGGAGAAAGGAGCCTGGCCTAAGCTTGCTTTTTTTTCTTTTTTTTTTTCTTTTTTTTTTTTTTTATATAAAGAGTATAGCGAAAGGGATAAATAAAATTGGGCTAAAAAAAAAAAAAAAAAAAAATTTTATTATTATTATTATTATTATTATTATTATTATTATTATTATTATTATTATTATTATTATTATTATTATTATTATTATTGATGCTGTAGGTCAGTACATGAGCCTTGTGAAATCTTTTATGTTCATTTATAATATTCATTTAGTTATATTCACTTAGTTCCTTTTTTTTAGCATAATTAAATAATATAAAAGTCAAAAATTTAATACCATGTGGTTGTTCTTCGATTTGTTTATGTTGCACTTAAATTTTTAAAATATATATATATATATATATATATATATATATATATATATATATATATATATATATATATATATATATATATATATATATATATATATATATATATATATATATATATATATATTATTTATTTATTTTTTTATTAAAAAGTTCACATCTCACGGGCATTGCCCTATTCGAGGAGAGGAACTTTTCTAGGTAGTATATACCTAGGATCCCCAAGTAGGATCGAACCGGCGCCCTCAAGCATGTGAATCAATCACTTTACCGTTTGAGCCACGGTAAACGGTATATATATATATATATATATATATATATATATATATATATATATATATATATATATATATATATATATATATATATATATATATATATATATATATATATATATATATATATATATATATATATATATATATATATATATATATATATATATATATATATATATATATATATATATATATATATATATATATATATATATATATATATATATATATATATATATATATATATATATATATATATATATATATATATATATATATATATATATATATATATATATATATATATATATATATATATATACCCTTGACTTACGAACTCAATTGGATCGCGAGGGGTGATCGTAACTCAAGTTGGCAGTAAGTGAAGACTATTTTCCACATGAAAAATAATAAAAATACCTATAATGTGTTCCAAACATTCTAATTTTCCCCTTACCTAATCTTTTCATAATAAAAAAGGGTTACATAACAAAAATGGCTTATACTTTGCGAGATCTTCATTTACAACCCTAACTTATTTACATAATATAAACTCAAGTATAGGCTATCACCTGCCATCTGCCTTTCTTTTATCTACACTAATAATAACCTTTCCACCTTGTCTAAAACTGTTGATTGTAACTTACTAACTTGAGTAACACATTTAGCAACACTAGTTTTCTTACAATTCTTTTCATTGTAAGATTGTCAAGATGTTGGATTTCGACATGATGTGTAAATTAGCGAGATTGGTCACACGAGCGCCACGCTACTATCATATTTCTGAAAAATTTCCATCGACTGTGACTGATTTCTTCACCTTCTTTCCCTTCCTTAGGGTCTTTATTACCTCTTTGGGACCATTTTGATAATAATTAGCACTGACTGAAATTATACCCCAAAACACACGTATCTGTGCTCAAACTGACGCTTATCAACGCATATCAAGTCTTTATTTAAAACAATACAACCTGATACATGATATTCGGATCGTAACTCAAGATTTTGGTCGGAAGTCAAAAATAAAATTTCGTTTCCAACCCAAGTTGTTCGTATGTCAATCCGGTCGTAACTCGAGGGTTCACTGTAAAGGTTATATATATATATATATATATATATATATATATATATATATATATATATATATATATATATATAATATATATATATATATATATATTATATATATATATATATATAATATATATTATATATATAAACTTCTAGTGACCAAAGGCCAGAGGTCCACCAAAATTTCTACTAGAGGTCATGCAGAAAATCAGAAATCTGGTCAAATTAAAATCCGACATGTCCCAATACACGGCTTTTGAAGGTGTGTAAGTCATAGGAATTTTGGAAAATAGATAAGGGGAGTGTGTTCCAGACTTTATCAGTAGAGTAACTTATTCGACGCACCAGTTCAGAAGAACAGTGTCCATTGTAATAGCGATAGTATAGAGAGTGACACAGCAATTCGACGGCGGAAAGAGACTGGAGAAAATTAGTGAGAGCAAGAGAGTTGATAAGAAGAAAAGCACTAGACCCCACTTTTTCAAGGAGATCTCTATGAGTGGAACCACCGCAGATGTTTGAGGCGTACTCCATATAGGGACGAACAACACTCCTATAAAGATCAAGCAAATGGTGTGGCGTGAAGAAATTCTGAAGGCGCCTCAGAACACCCAACCTCTTAGAAACCTGTTTAGAAAAATAAGTAATGTGATCTTTCCAAGAAAGATCACGAGAAAAAGAAACATCGAGAATATTAAGGAGATATGAAGGTTTGAGTTGTGTGTTTTCGAAGAAGATATCATATTTGTGTTGAAGATTGTGTCGAGCAGAGAGCTGAAGGAATTGGGTTTTGGAGGCATTGAAAACGATCAAGATTTGAATAGATCAGAGGTCAGTTGTTCCAAGGTTACCTTCCTTGAGTCTATTAAATGCTGTTTGGAGGGGCTCCTTTCCAACTGAAAGGAGTAATGAAGGATGGAGTCATCGGCATAGGAGTGGATAGGTGATAAAGTAACAAATAATATGTTCCGAAAGAGGGAAGCTTGGAAATTAAAGCTTTCGATATGTCCACCCCGACAGCAAAAGGTTCGCCGAAATGCCGCAGAGCGGAGGACCAAGAGTAGGAGAGAGAAGGGAAAGAAAATCACCAGTAGATTGTTTTTTACGAAAGCTGTATTGATATCAGAAATCAAATAAGAAGAATTGAGATGATTCCAAATCTTTCTGTTAAGGAGAGATGCGAAATCTTTAGTAAGAATGGAGGTTAAAGAAATGGGACGGAAGTTGGAGGGTTGAGACCGGGTCCCCTTTTATATATATAATATATATATATATATATATATATATATATATATATATATATATATATATATATATATATATATATATATATATATATTATATATATATATATATTAGTAACAGGACCTCTATTCTTGAGGGGGAATTTAATAACATCTAAAAGAACTAAGACAAATTTATGCATTTATTACCGACTTAGTCGGTAATCACCCTAAACTATAGTTTGGGTTGATTTAAAGCTTCTACCATTGTCAAGGCTTTTAATACAATGAAGAATATTATATAAAATTACGAAATATATAAAATTCAAATTAAAAAATATAAAAATATTACATAAAAGGTATGTCAATAAATAAATGAATGAAAATTATTATATAAAAATAAATATTAAAAAGTACGACCAAATGACAAAATTCTACTTCAATATCAAAATTATTCCTGAGTAGAAATTTTCATTTAAATTTGAGTGTGGTGCCAAATATAAAAGGATTCTAAAGAATGGAAGTCAGGTTCACATTCAAAATCCAAAATTATAAAATTTGAATCCTGAATAGGATGATCCTTTTGAAGAGAATTAAGGTTACTGGCTGAATATGGGGAATGGTGCAAATGTTCCAAAGTTCTATAAGAGAAACCTTTATGTTCAGTAATGCGAACAGAAAGACTTCGTGTTGTCTTTCCTATGTAGG
>SEYY01019272.1:72500-87500 GCA_009176605.1 Armadillidium nasatum | reverse complement strand
TCTGTATTGAAATAGGCATCAAATAGCTTTTTTGAACATCAAAATGCTTTCTGTTTTGGAAATATGATCCACACTCACTTTTTAATAGTTTTCTGTATCTGATAAGAAGAATTATTGAACTTATATTCGTAGCACTGTTGCAAAAATGTAGTAATATTAATTTGATATTTTAATATTTTAATTTTAAATAAGTCTCATAATTTTTACGTTATTATTATTATTATTATTATTATTATTATTATTATTATTATTATTATTATTATTATTATTATTATTATATTATTATTATTATTATTATTATTATTATTATTAGCGTAAATATAATTGCCCAATTCTATTGCCTAATTTGTATGTTCATTATGACGTCACTAGTTACTTGGTTGTTAAAGTCAATCTGGTGTCTTAAACCATAACAGCGATTATGCAATCATTATACAAATTTAAGTAAACATAATACTTTTATCGTGAAATAACATATGGCAATGTAAAATGATACCCATAGAAATGGTGAGAAAAAAAAATACCTTGTATGTAATTGTAGATTTTGTTTACAAGATATAAACATTTGCTAATTACTTTTATCAAAATAGAAAGCCATTTTGTTTTTGAACTTCTTGTTAGCCTAGCTAGCCTATGTCTTCCTCAACGAAAGGGAATTGTAAGAACGCTTATCTAAAAGTGACTTTCATTATGAACAAGCTTTAACTTTTTTTTGTATTTATTCTCTCTCTCTCTCTCTCTCTCTCTCTCTCTCTCTCTCTCTCTCTCTCTCTCTCTCTCTCTCTCTCTCTCTCTCTCTCTCTCTCTCTCTCTCTCTCTCTCTCTCTCTCTCTCTCAATCTCTCTCCCCTACTTATGCTAAATTTTATTTAATGTCTAGGATATTCTATAATTATTATAAATTACTATAAAAACGTCCATTACCTTAACAAAAAAAAAAAAAAAAACAGATACACGCGCGCAACAACTATATATATATATATATATATATATATATATATATATATATATATATATATATATATATATATATATATATATATATATATATATATATATATATATATATATATATATATATATATATATATATATATATATATATATATATATATATATATATATATATATATATATATATATATATATATATATATATATATATATATATATATATATATATATATATATATATATATATATATATATTATATATATATATATATATATATATATATATATATATATATATATATATATATATATATATATATATATATATATATATATATATATATATATATATATATATATATATATATATATATATATATATATATATATATATATATATATATATATATATATATATATATATATATAGTCTTTTAAATATATTAAAAGATCCATTCTGTTTTATCCATTGCAATATATGTAATTCTTTAAAGTCTCTTCATTTACAATTAACAATTTTAACTATGAATACAATTTACATAAAAATTTCATTGTGTAATACAACTTGATGAGAAGCTTCAAATATCTGATGCTTCGAAGATGGATTTGGATGGATGGATTTGGATGGATGGATTGACCTCTGATCTTTCTCTTAGTTCTAAATGTAGAAGAGGAAATATATTTTTCTTCGGTTCCTCAAAAATTTTATTCCTTTCCTCAATCCATTAATTCGACTCAATCTTCCTTACAATTATAATATATCGAAAAACAATTCAAACCTTGGTTTGCCCTTAATATTCTCGACATCTTTCTTTGAAGAACATTATTTTTCACTAGAAAATCTTCTGGAAGTTGTGGCGTTCAAATGCATATTCAGAACTTCTTTACCAACCTTAGTTGCATGCCTTCTATAATGGTGAGGTTAGACCTTGTACGAAGTAAACATCATATATATTGGTTTCACTCACACATGCAACTCTTCTTCATAGGGTGGATTCTATGACTTTTCGTCTGTTAAACTCTCTCACCCTCACAATTTTTTTTTTCAATCTCTTTATATATATATATATATATATTATATATATATATATATATATATATATATATATATATATATATATATATATATATATATATATATATATATATATATATATATATATATATATATATATATATATATATATATATATACGGACTATTCTTGTTAACTAACGTTATTTCAATTAACAAAACCGAACACTTTGTCGCTTGTATTCCTCTTTTAGAAAAGCTTGTGCTACTCGAATATTCATTATTCTAATTCTTTTTCTATCGAACATTTTGATACCAGACTCAACCATTATGTTAATACAAATTCGTAAGAGATTTTATAGCAATATATTATATTAAAAATTATATAATTTACAAAGCTTTTACCCCTCAACCCAGATTACTAATTCATACTATAATAAAAGTGATTTTATTTGTCAATTAAAAATATCTCTTTAAATGAAGTTTTAATTTCTCATAACTATGAACCGACCCCGGCCACGGCCACGGCTAAAAATCAGATAAAACGAGGGTTTGCTTGCCGGGGTTAAATTGGAAAATTATACTTAAGGGGACAGTCCAATTTCAAAAAAAAAAAATTAATTTTCAACCGATTTTCCTGAAATTTTCAGTCTATATAGCTTTTTTCACTGTGAAAAATGTCCATTTTTAGCGTCTTCCTGAGTCTATAACTGTTTTAAAAAAAAATTATTATTTTTTTTTTTTGAAATTTGCTTCTAACAGACTTTTGTTATCAGTTATAAAAAAAAATGTTAAGCCCAAAACTGACCAACTATCGATAATTTTATATATATATATATATATATATATATATATATATATATATATATATATATATATATATATATATATATATATATATATATATATATATATATATATATATATATATATATATATAATATAATAATAATAATAATAATAAATAATAATAATAATAATAATAATCACCTTTTCGGACAAAAAAATTTTTTAAAAAAACTACAACTAAAACATTTCTTATTTTTGGTGGTTATATAGAGGAGGGATGGGGCTACAAATTCCTCTCTATACTTTATTCGATGCGATTCGTTGGTTTCGAGATATAGCGTCTCAAAAAAGGTCCATTTTTGACGAAATTTAAAAAATTCCCAAAGTTTGAAAGTCTATATCTCTCTTCCAACAAATAGCGTTTAAGAATGAGCTAAATAAAAGTTGTAGCCCTGTCCCTTCTCTAAACAATACCCAAAAATAAAAATAAAAAAAGTGGTTTGACCCAGCTATTAATTTATTTTTCAACTTTGGGTCCAAATAACTTTCAAACCGTTATAGGCTCAGAAAAATGCTCGAAATCAACTCAGAACTTCGGGGGAAAATGCATATACCTTGAAAATTTTAGCTCAATCAGTCAAATAATTAAAAACTTTTTTCAAACAAAATATAAGAAAATTAAGATTTTTTTCTTGTTTTTTTTTTTTATTTCATTCTTTTCTTTTCTTTTCTTTGTTTTTTTATCTTGTTTTTTTTTTTTTTTTTTTTCAATTTTTCATACTTTTTTGCTAGTGAATGTTCAATCTATGAGTTTTGATTTTGGATTCCCCATAAAGATTTGGTTGAAAATTTTTTACTTTGGGCACCCTTAGATCCTCTTCTAATTTCCTGACTGCAGAT
Source organism: Armadillidium nasatum (assembly GCA_009176605.1). Classification (NCBI taxonomy): domain Eukaryota; kingdom Metazoa; phylum Arthropoda; class Malacostraca; order Isopoda; family Armadillidiidae; genus Armadillidium; species Armadillidium nasatum. The sequence continues at coordinate 83,844 of SEYY01019272.1, read as the reverse complement.
GTTGACTTTAGTTATTTCAAGCCTATCCTGAAACATTGTAAAGTACTCCCATACTGCTGAAGCTGATGTTTTTGCCATATTGACTGAAAGTATAAACAAAATAATAATTTTGAAATAATGTAGCTAAATGATACAAGTTTGATACACAGCAATAAACTAACAATGACATGTATAGATACAGGTTATATTGATGATTTTATATCTTACATTTTTCAAACTTTATCTTAGAGTCTTACCCTAGGTAAACCTGTTGAATCATTATTGTGAATCAGGAAAAAAAAATTAAATTTGTTTTTACTTTTTTAAACTTTTATTATGCAAAATCCGTAATTTTCTGAAATTTTTTCGAAGAAAATGCATATAATCATTAATTTAAGTGAATGTTGGTTATTCTACTCCTTCCTTATAATTAAATAAACCTGAATTAAATTTATATCTAATTTACTTAATCTAAAATTTCAGTACTTTTGACCTCATTACAAATTTTAGGCAACCCCGGCCCTGGCCCCGGCAAACTTCCAGCCCCGATTGATCCCTACTCATAGCCTATATCTTTTATTAATATATAAATTTTAAATTTGGCAAACGCATTTGACCTCCTGCATGAGTTTGTGTGTATTTGGAATTTGAAATATTATTTTTCGTCCCAGAAATCTCTCTCTCTCTCTCTCTCTCTCTCTCTCTCTCTCTCTCTCTCTCTCTCTCTCTCTCTCTCTCTCTCTCTCTCTCTCTCTCTCATTGCATTTGTTTACTTTCTTTTCCAGCCAAATGGAATGCGTTCTTCAGAAATTGAAGAAAGTTTTCAAATCTCCTAAGCAAACTGAAAACTAGCAAATTTAGAAAGAGAAAGAAAGAGAGATTGATTAATGGGAGGCAAAGAAACGTTGCCAATCTAGAATTCGCATTCCAAATACAAAGAAGGGAGACTGAATGAAATTGCCAAATTTAAAACTCACATAATAAGAGTTATTGTTGACATATCGGAAATTTTATCAATCTTTTTTGTTCGCATGTGCAAATATATTATTATTATTATCATTATTATAATTATTATTATTATTATTATTATTATTATTATTATTATTATTATTATTATTATTATTATTACGATATTATTATTATTATTATTATACTTTACTGTATCTCTGTATATGGAACAACAACCAAGCAAACACACATCAAATCATAACAATGCAAAAACGGAGCAGATATTTTTATAGTCATTCACTACCTTTATTCAAAAAAACTTAACGTATTGCAATCTGATCATCTTCTAAACTTCTCCCTCCTAAAGGAAATAACACAAACTAATAAACAATACACATGCGAATTCTTAAAAACAAACTATCAATCTAATCAAATAGAGAGAGGAATAATCTTAATAAATAACACCAGCTTAAAATCCCCTTTCTACAGACTCACTAAAGCACGACAAAGAGTAAGCTACACCTCCACCATACTATGTAATAATCCCCCAGACGATATAAAAAATGAAAGATCATCAAAATAAATATGAGCGCAAAATTAAAAAAAATGTATAATAACTAGTATTGATCCATTATTATTATTATTATTATTATTATTATTATTATTATTATTATTATTATTATTATTATTATTATTATTATTATTATTATTTATTATTTAAATTTTAACTTTTTAATTTTAAATGAGTTTTTGTTTTGTTTATTTTATTATTATTATTATTATTATTATTATTATTATTATTATTATTATTATTATTATTATTATTATTATTATTATTATTATTATTATTATTAATCAATTTTATTATTTAATTATTTAAATAATAATAATATATATAATAATAATAATAATTTTAAAAATAATAATAATAATAATAATTATTATTGTTATTATTATTATTATTATTATTATTATTATTATTATTATTATTATTATTATTTATTATTATTTTTTTTTTTTTTTTTTTTTTTTTTTTTTTTTTTTTTTTTTTTTTTTTTTTTTTTTTTTTTTTTTTTTATTTATTATTATATTATTATTATTATTATTATTATTATTATTATTATTATTATTATTATTATTATGATTGAAAAAAATTATTATAAATGGCAGTAATCGCAATGGTGTCTTAGTATTTCAATACTACTGCTATCATTCCTATTTTATCATATTCATCCCATATGTAATTATTATTATTATTATTATTATTATTATTATTATTATTATTATTATTATTATTATTATTATTATTATTATTATTATTATTATTATTATTATTATTATTATTATTATTATTATTATTATTATTATTATTATTGTTATCATTGCTATAATTGTTTTTACTTTTATTATTATTATCAGCATCATCTTCGCTGATATTATTATTGTTATTAAAGCTAGACATTATTATCTTTATTATCCTTAGCATTATTAATTATTAATTATTAATTACTTTTATTATTATTATTATTATTATTATTATTATTATTATTATTATAATTTTTGAAGTAAAAATCACCATTGCTATTTTTACTAGTATTATTGTAGTAAACATCATCAGTAAGATCTCTGTTATTGTTACTTGAATTATTAATATTATTATTATATTAATAGAAGTAATCATCTTCTCTGATATTATCATTATTATTAAAGCTAGATATTATTATTGTTATTAATAATAATAATAATAATAATAATAATAAATAATAATAATAATAATAATAATAATAATAATAATAATAATATTATTATTATTATTATTATTATTATTTTTATCATTATTATTATTCTTATCAGCAACTTCTTCGCTGATATTATCATTGTTATTAAACCTTGATATTATTATTGTTTTTATCATTAGTATTATTATATTACAATTACTATTACCATTTTTATTATTATTATTGCTATTTTTATCACTATTATAAATTATTATTATTATTATTATTATTATTATTATTATTATTATTATTATTATTATTATTATTATTATTATTATTATTATTATTATTATTATTATTTTTATAATTATTGAAATAAAAATCACTATACTATTAATACTAGTAATATTGTAGTAAACATCATGACTAAGGTCTCTGTTATTGTTACTTGACTGATTAATAATATTTCTAGAGTTTTGTTACTTTAGTAGTAATCTATCATAACTTGTAATTATTAAATAAAGTATATATATATATATATATATATATATATATATTATATATATTATATATATATATATATATATATATATATATATATATATATATATATATATATATATATATATATATATATATTAAACATTGGGGCTGAAAGGAAACACAGTGTTTTCCCCTAGCAGCCCCTTTTCAGAGGACTTGGCAGTATTATTATTATAATTCACAATATTATTAAACCTGTAAATGTTCCGTTTCGTGGATAAATTTTTGAGATTTGAATTGAATTTCCTGTAATTTAAATTTAATAGCCATCAGCATATTCCTTATATTCCCTATATATATATATATATATATATATATATATATATATATATATATATATATATATATATATATATATATATATATATATATATATATATATATATATATATATATATATATATATATATATGCATTGCGAATTTCAAGCCCTAAAAATAATGAAACTAATGAAAAATTATATAAAACAAAATTTTGGTAAAAATACTTAAAAGGAAAAAAAAAAAAGAAAAAAATAATAATAATAATATATATATATATATATATATATATATATATATATATATATATATATATATATATATATATATATATATATATATATATATATATATATATATATATATATATATATATATATATATATATATATATATATATATATATATATATATATATATATATATATATATATATATATATATATATATATATATATATATATATATATATATATATATATATATATATATATATATATATATATATATATATATATATATATATATATATATATATATATATATTTATTTATTTCACCTCTGGTGGGCAAAGGCCAGAGGCCTACCAATATTCCACCAGAGTTAGGGGGAAAGTCGGGAACATGGTCAAATTAAAGGCCGACATGACCTGATACACGGCGTTTAAAGGTGCTAAGTCATAGGAAGTTGGGAAAATAGATGAAGGAAGTGTGTTCCAGACTTTACCAGTAGAGTACATGTAAGATTGAGCATAGCGGTTAAGTCTGGGGTCAGAGAGTTGGACAGAGAAAGGATGAGACTGTGTAGAAAGACGAGTCGCACGAACCCTTCTTCAAGTGGAGGAGGTATGCGACGAGAGAGTTCAGAAGAGCAGTGTCCATTGTAATAGCGATAGTATAGAGAGAGTGACGCAACAATTTCGACGGGCAGAAAGAGATTGGAGAGAATTAGTGAGAGCAGGAGAGTTGATAAGGCGAAAAGCTCTAGACTCCACCTTTTCCAGGAGAGCTGTATGAGTGGAACCACCCCAGATGTGTGACGCATACTCCATACAGGGGCGAACAACACCCCTATACAGAGCAAGCAACTGGGGTGGTGTGAAGAAATACTGAAGGCGCCTCAGAACACCCAACCTCTTAGAAGCTTGTTTAGAAAGAGAGGTAATGTGATCTTTCCAAGAAAGATCACGAGAAAAAGAAACACCTAGAATATTAAGGAGAGATGAATGAAGGTTTGAGTTGCGTGTTTTCGAAGAAGATATCATAGTTGTGTGGAAGATTGTGTCGAGTAGAGAGATGGAGGAATTGAGTTTTTGAGGCATTGAAAACAACCATGTTTTCTTTGCCCCAATTTGAAATGAGAGAGATAGATCAGAGGTTAGTTGCTCCAAGGCCACCCTCCTTGCCTCTATTAACTGTTGCTGGGAGGGGCGCCTTTCAAAATGAAAAGAGTAATGAAGGGTGGAGTCATCAGCATAGGAGTGGATAGGAGATGAAGTAATAGAGAGAAGGTCATTAATGAAAAGCAGAAAAAGTGTTGGGGATAGGACAGATCCTTGAGGAACACCACTATTAATAGATTTATAGGATGAACGGTGGCCGTCTACAACAGCTGCTATAGAACGACCAGAAAGGAAATCAGAGAGAAGATCACAGAGAGAAGGATAGATTCCGAAAGAGGGAAGTTTGGAAATCAAAGCTTTGTGCCAGACTCTATCGAAAGCCTTCGATATGTCCAGCGCCACAGCAAAAGATTCACCGAAATGCCGAAGAGCGGAGGACCAAGAGTCAGAGAGAAGGGAAAGAAGATCACCAGTAGAGCGTTTCTTACGAAAGCCATACTGGCGATCAGAGATAAGATTAGAAGAATTGAGATGTTTCCAAATCTTCCTGTTAAGGATAGATTCGAAAACTTTAGAAAGAACGGAGGTTAAAGAAATTGGACGATAGTTAGAGGGTTGAGAGGGGTCCCCCTTCTTCGGCACAGGCTGAATGAGCGCACGTTTCCAGCAAGAAGGGAAGGTTGAAGTAGAAAGACAAAGACGAAATAGTTTACCAAGGCAGGGTGCAAGCTCGGAAGCACAAGTTTTGAGAACCACAGGAGGGATACCATCAGGACCGTACGCCTTCTTAGTGTTAAGCTCAGAGAGAGCAGAAAGTGACATCTTTAGAAGAAATTACAATTTTAGGCATAAATGAGTTGGAGGGGGTTGAAGGAGTAGGAACAGCTCCGGAATCGTCTAAGGTTGAATTTAAGGCAAAAGTTTGAGCAAAGAGTTCAGCTTTAGAGGAAGGCAAAACGGCAGTTGAACCGTCAGAAGATACTAGAGGAGGGAAAGAGGAAGAAGCAAAGTTAGAGTTGACATTTTTTGCAAAATGCCAGAAAGGGCGAGAGGAAGAGGAGCCAGAAAGATTATTGCATTTGCGAAGGAGAAAAGAGTTTTTGGTATCTCGAAGAATAGATTTTGCACGATTTCGGGATGAAATATAAGTTGCGTGAGTTTCTGGAGTTTGAAGACGACGGTAATCCCTGAAGGCAGCATCCCTGCGGCGGATAGCACGAGAACAAGCAGAGTTAAACCAAGGTTTATTAGGTTTAGTGGAAGGGAAAGAATATGGAATGTACGCCTCCATGCCAGAGAGAATCACCTCAGTTATGCGCTCTGCACATTCCGAGGGACCCCTCCCACGGAAACAGTAATCATTCCATGGAAAATCAGAAAAGTACGACCGCAAGTCAGACCAGTTAGTGGCACCGAAATGCCAGAAACGTCTCCTCGCCGAAGGCGGGGGCCGTTCTTGCGGAAGACTTGAAGAGACAGGACAAGATACGGAGATAAGAAGATGATCGGATGAACCCAGAGGAGGAAAGAGTTTAACAGTATAAGGAGAAGGATTAGAAGTTAGAAAAAGGTCTAGAATGTTGGGTTCATCACCAAGACGGTCAGGGATACGGGTAGGGAGATGCACCAACTGCTCAAGGTTGTTCTGGATAGAAAATTGGAAGGCGAGTTCACCAGCTGGATCTTGAGAACTAGATGAAAGCCATTGGCGGTGGTGAACATTGAAATCACCTAAAATGATGATTTCGGAGAAAGGAGAAGAAGAAAGAATGTGTTCTATTTTGGAGTTAAGATAGTCGAAGAGAATTTTGGATAGTCTGTAGAGTTAGGAGATAAGTAGACAGAACAAATGAATTTAGTTGTAGAGTTGCAAGAAAGTTTAAGCCATAAAGTAGAGAATTCAGAAGACTCCAAATTAGAGACACGAGAACAGACAACATCATTGCGCACATATGCGCAACATCCGCCTTTGGCTGAAAATTGAGGATAGAGACAGTAGGAGGAAACAGAGTAGGGTTTGCTGTCAGAGCACTCAGACACCTGAGTTTCAGTTAAGAACAAGAGATGAGGTCTAGAAGAAGAGAGGTGGTGTTCGACAAAGTGGAGATTAGAAAAAAGACCGCGAAATGTTGCAGAAATTAATGAAAAACGAAGACCGTGCACCAGGGCAAGTCGGCATAGAGGTCTTGGTGGCGCCAACCCCATCACCGGAGGCCACCAACTCCCAAGTGGTGATGGGGGAAGGAGTAGATGAGGGGCTATATTTGGAATCCGCCCTCTTGGATTCTCCGAGGCAGATTTATGTTTTGCCATTTTTGATTAATTTAATAGGTAATGTAAGTGTAAGCGTTTGTAAATATTGTAGGACACATGTGAAGAAGGAGGAAGTTGTTGGAGCATAGGCACTCCAAAGTGAGTCAAGGGTACACTAGAGACCCTCTGAGAAGGTGAAACGCGAAAAGGAACGAACCAAAGGGCAACGGAGTGAAACGGAATGGTCTAGCCCATCCTATCACCCCGTGTGTTAAGCCCAGTGGGGGTACTTTCATCGCTTCGGACTGGCGCTACGTCCTCCCCCTATATATATATATATATATATATATATATATATATATATATATATATATATATATATATATATATATATATATATATATATATTATATATATATATATATATATATATATATATATATATATATATATATATATATATATATATATATATATATATATATATATATATATATATATATATATATATATATATATATATATATATATATATATATATATATATATATATATATATATATATATATATATATATATATATATATATATATATATATATATATATATATATAATATATATATATATATATATATATATATATATATATATATATATATATATATATATATATATATATATATATATATATATATATATATATTATATTAAATATTTATTATTATTATATATTATTATATAATATATTATTATTATTATTATTATTATTTTTATTATTTATTATTATTATTATTATTATTATTATTATTATTATTATATATATTATTATTATTATTATTATTATTATTATTATTATTATTATTATTATTATTAGTATCATTATTATTATTATACAAGTAACTATTACTTCCCAGTGATTTGATTCGGTTTCTTTGGGCCTCATTCCATTTTACTTTATCAAAGATGTTCTTCCCACAATTAAAATTGCTTTGAATAATCTCACCAGTCTTTTCATATATATATATATATATATATATATATATATATATATATATATATATATATATATATATATATATATATATATATATATATATATATATATATATATATATATATATATATATATATATATATATGGAAGTGAATGTATATGTGTGTGTGTTTGGTTGTGTTGTTATAGAATGATGAAGCGATTTAGGAGATGGTTGTTTTTGATTTTTTTAAAGAAAGATAAAGGAATTAAAACTTAGAGAACAGTTGGAACAAAAGCAGAAATTTTACAAATAAATTTTGACACTATATTTGTTTTACAATGGTAACTACTAATAACATTATTATCATTATCATGGCAGGGAGAGCCTCGAAATTTGCATGACTTATGTTATGCTTTGGTCGGTAAAAGAGATAAACAAAATATGTCTTAAACCACGTTTTGCTTAGCAAGCAGAATATGACGAAATTCATGTTTTGCTTATATGAAATATATCATGACATGTTCTGGCCCATAGAAAGAAAATAAACAGAATATATATATATATATATATATATATATATATATATATATATATATATATATATATATATATATATATATATATATATATATATATATATATATATATATATATATATATATATATATATATATATATATATATATATATATATATATAATATATATATATATATATATATATATATATATATATATATATATATATATATTATATATATATATATATATATATATATATATATATATATATATATATATATATATATATATATATATATATATATATATATATATATATATATATATATATATATATATATATATATATATATATATATATATATATATATATATATATATATATATATATATATATATTATATGGAAGTGAACATTAATATATTATAATGGAAACTGTAGTGAAAATAGATATATTTAGAAAAGCCTTGCAGACCAATGTTAAACTTTAAATATGCCACATGTATAAGAAAAAATAAATAATATATAATTAATTTAATAAAAATAGGAAAAATTTATTACAGTTTAATATACGAACCTCAAAATTACAAAGTAACATAAGTCTTACTTAGAAGTGTATGTTACGTTAGTGATTCTGCAAAAGATGATTAAATCGTGTACTTAACACAAGAGCAGAAAATACTTATAAGCATCAAACAGAAACAGAGTGGTATTTAAAAGGTATTAAGTCTCCAATGATGTTTAATAAGAACAAAACGTCTGTAGAAGGTAGTTTGAATACTGAACAGATGGTCGTTTCTTAGTTTCCATTTTTTATTTTATTTTTTTTCTTTGCTAAATTTAAAAGCATGTTTAAATTTTAAAAGCTGAGTGAATTAATATCTAAATTTTAAGGAATATATGAGTGTATCAAGATTAATTCCTGAAGATCAAACACTCAATAAAGACGAGGTAGCCAAAATATATCACACTTGAGAATAAAAAAGTAGAGATAAAATTGAAGCTTTGAAGAAAGGTTAGAATCATAAAAGGAAAGCATAGTGCTTTTAATCATTCCTTTATAAAAAATCCATTGAATTACTTTCCAAACATAAACTTACCATGCTTATTATTATTATTATTATTATTATTATTATTATTATTATTATTATTATTATTATTATTATTATTATTATTATTATTATTATTATTATTATTATTAATAAAGCTACATAAAAAAAAATTCGTATAATATCTGGATCACGCAATTATTATGAACATACAAGCCCACTCTTCAAAACAATTATCCATACTCAAACTACAAGATATGCTCACTCTTACAATGACTACACAAATTTTCAAAATTATAAACGGAATGTCAAATAAATTACTGTCAAATTTAATAATGCATAACCAAAATGTAAGAAGACTAAATCTACTCAGCACACGCTCACATACACTTAATAAAACAAAGTACACATTAACCAAATCTCGGAGAGCTAAATCATACAATGGCATTGAAAAATGGAATGATCTTCAAAAAAACATTCAAGAATTAGCAACACTTCCCACATTTCGTAAACATGTCAAAAATCACTTGCTATCAAAATACTAAAATACCCGACCTAACCACTTAGCTCCACACTAACTCAAAATCACAGTTCTTGTTATCTCTATGATAGTAACAATTTTAAATATAATTAGATAATTAGATATACTTAAGGTTCCTATAATAAATAATCGTTCTTTTTCATTTTTGATTTTTTTTTAATAATAAATTAATATTAATATTATTATTGAATTTATTACTGTTAGTTATTATTATTATTAATATCACTATTATTTTTTTATAATTATTATTATTATTACTATTATTATTATTATTCTTATTATTATTACTAATATTATCTATTTTTATTGTTATTGTTTTTATTGTTAGTATTATTATTGTTAGTTATTATTATTATTATTATTATTATTATTATTATTATTATTATTATTATTATTATTATTATTATTATTATTATCCACTGTTATTATTCTTGTGATTATTGTTGTTATTAGTTATTATTATTACTCATTACTATGTATTATTATGGATATTGTTGTAATAATTAGTACTTATTTTTATTATTATTATTATTACCATTTTGTTATTACCATTTGTTTTATTACATTTATTTTTGTTATTATTATTATTATTATTATTATTATTATTATTATTATTATTATTATTATTATTATTATTATTATTATTATTATTATTATTATTATTATTATTATTATTATTATTATTATTATTATTATTATTATTATTATTATTATTATTATTATTATTATTATTATTATTATTATTATTATATTATTATATATTTTTATCATTATTATTATTATTGTTCTTATTGTTATTATGGTTATTATAATCATTATTATTATCCTTATCGCTGTTATAATTATTAGCCTACAGTTATTTCAGTGTTATAATTGTTAATAGTAGTAGTTTTTTTTTTTTTTTTTGTATTATAAAATTAATTATTATAAAATTTACAATATTGAAAATTCGGAGTATTGTATAATGTATTCTATTTTGTATAATGTTAATGGGCTCAAAGGACGATTTCGTCTCCCCAGAAGCACATTTCAGTTTAGTATCAAAGCATGTAAATTTTACGATATTTGTATATGTAAATTTGTAGCTGAATAATTAATAAAGATTAAAGAGTAAAGATTCTTATTATTATATCATTATTATTATTATTATTATTATTATTATTATTATTATTATTATATTATTATTATCATTATTATTATTATTATTATTAT
>SEYY01019272.1:60000-62500 GCA_009176605.1 Armadillidium nasatum | reverse complement strand
CATGTAACTTGCATTATTATTATTTCTTCCAGAATCGCGCAAACTCTTTTCTTCGTGACACCAAAAATTTAATAATAATAATAATAATAATAATAATAATAATAATAATAATAATAATAATAATAATAATAATATAGTGTCGAACGGGGTTATTTATAACCGGGCGCGTATGAGGGCGGGGCAGTGGTGCGGAGTGGTAAAACCAGCGTTTTAACAAGGATGTGTATGTAACTCTCAAACGTAGTTAGGGAACCCATCTCTTGAGGTATAAACATAGATTTTTATTATTTATTTTAAATGTGAGTAGGTTTTCCAAATCTTCAATGGGAAACCCTTACATGGGGTTAGGTATCCTGGAAAACAAGAAGCATTCCTGTCACGATGGCTCTACCCAAAATTGACCATCATAGAGAGAGTGCTATATTTTTCTACAATTTTTACCTTTTTATTTTTAAATTTTTATTTATTTATTTTATTTGTTTTTATTTGTTTTTATTCATTTTAATTTTTAAAATTATTTTTACTAATTTTATTTAATTATCTTTATTTCTAATTATTTTAATAATTTTTATTTATTATTATTTTTTGGAGGAGTTGGAGGATATGGGGATACGGATACCTGGAACCTAACCACTCCCGCGGGCTGGCCCTATGACCTATGATATCAGTGCTTAACTACTGGCTTTAATAGAGTATTTTCATTAATTTCCTTTGTTTTGCCCTCCTTCTGCTAAACAGAGCCCTCCTGTGAGCGGTACCTTATATATATATATATATATATATATATATATATATATATATATATATATATATATATATATATATATATATATATATATATATATATATATATATATATTGTGGTTATTTTTGTAAAAAAAATATATATAAATACATATATATAACTTGTTTAAAAAAATTTAATATTTATATTAACAATTTTTATACATTTTTATAACGATTATTTTGTATAATAATTTAATTTAATATTACGAAAGAAATTTAAGGAAAAAGTTAAAATAGCAAATAGTTTCAACTACTCACTTTAAGCTAATAAGAAGTCAAAAGAAATTAACCAAAGCGAGCCAAGGTCTCCAGAGAAGTGGTGACTAACTTTATCTACTAATCGGTTTAACAAGTCAGAAAGAGGACCCTAAACAACACCCAGCCTTCTAATAATTCCTCTCAATATCTTTACGACCTTTAATAGATAATAAAGAATTTTCACCTATTAAAAAATCTATTCACCACTATATATATGCCTAAAATTATAATTTCTTCTAAAGAGATCATTTCTGCTCTCTCTGAGCTTAATACTAAGAAGGTGTACGGTCCCGATGGTAATCCTCCTGTGGTTATCAAAAACTTGTGATTCCGAGCTTGCACGCTGCCTTGGTAAACTATTTCTTCTTTCTCTATCTACTTCAACCTTCCCTTCTTGTTGAAAAAGGTGCACACATACAGCGAGTGCGGAAGAAGGGGGATCCCTTTGATCTCTGTTCTCTCTAATGTTTTCAAATCTCTAAAGTTTTCAAACCTTCCTGTTAAAGAAAGTTTAAAAGCAAATCAATTCTTCTAATTTTATGTCTGATCGCCAGTATGGGTTTCGTAAGAAAAGCTCTACTGGTGATCTTCTTTCCCTTATTTCTGACTCTTGGTCCTCCGCTCTTCGGCATTTTAGTGAATCCTTTGCTGTGGCGCTGGACATATCGAAAGCCTTTCGATAGGGTCTGGCACAAAGCTTTGATTTCTAAACTTTCCTCTTTCGTTATCTATCCTTCTCTCTGTGATCTTCTCTCTAATCTCCTTTCCGATTGTTCTATAACAGCTGTTGTAGACGGCTAACGTTCTTACTTTGAATCTATTAATACTGGTGTTAATCAGGGTTCTGTCCTATAACTAACACTTTTCCTACTTTTCATTAATGATCTTCTCTCTATTACTTCATCTCCTATCCACTCCTATGCTGATTACTATACACTTCATTAATCCATTCAGTTTGAAAGACGTCCCTCCCAATGGCAGTTAATAGACTTGAGAAGAGAAGCCTTGGAGCAACTAGCCTCTGATCTTTCACGTACATTAAATTGGGACAGAGAAAACATGGTTTTTTCAATGCCTCAAAACTTCAGTTCCTCCATCTCTCCACTCTACACAATCTTCCACACAACTATAATATCTTCTTCGTAAAACACACAACTCAAACCTTCATCGTTCCTTAATATTCTCGGTGTTTCTTTTTCTCGTGATCTTTCATGAAAAGATCACATTACTTCTCTTTCTAACAATAAGAAGTTGGGTGTTCTGAGGTACCTTCAAAATTACCTCACACAACATCAGTTGCTTTCTTTCTTAAACAAAGGTGTTGCTCCCCCTTGTATGGAGTGTGATTCACACATCTGGGGTGATTCCACTGAAACAGCTCTCCTTGAGAAGGTGGAGTCTAGGACTTTTCGTCTCATCAGCTCTCCTTCTCTTACTAACTCTCTCCAATCTCTTT
>SEYY01019272.1:50000-52500 GCA_009176605.1 Armadillidium nasatum | reverse complement strand
TATATATATATATATATATATATATATAATATATATATATATATATATATATATATATATATATATATATATATATATATATATTATATATATATATATATATATATATATATATATTATATATATATATATATATATATATATATATATATATATATATATATATATATATATATATATATATATATATATATATATATATATATATAATATATAAAGATGAAAAAAAGGGAGAGAGAGATTCTTGTTAAATGTACATATTGCACACATCCATGGGAAAATATTTACTTTTAGAAAGTTAAATGATAAAGAGAGAGAGAGAGAGAGAGAGAGAGAGAGAGAGAGAGAGAGAGAGAGAGAGAGAGAGAGAGAGAGAGAGAGAGAGAGAGAGAGGAAGTTACAAGTGTCTGTGAGTCCTGAAACTGAGGGATTAATCTTGCATAAAATTAACTTGAAGTTTGCAAGGAACAGAAATTGCAATCATGGAATATTTAAAATAATGGAAAAGAAAGAAGAAAAAACGAAAAAGAAAGAAAAAAAAACGAAAAGGAAAAAAAAAAATTGTTGTAAATTATCAACTTAAATTTTGTTCAAGATACAAAGTTATGAGAATGTATTTTATTTAAAAAAAAAAAAAAAGTGCAAATTTAAATTTATTTTTAATAAAAAGTTATTTTGAGAATTAAATTTGAGTTTTTTTGGTACTAAAATTATTGAATACAATTTATTATTTTACATTAATTTTTGTAAATTATTGATAATTTATTACCATGAAAGGATTTCAAAATGAAATTTAACAGAGACAGGATGGAGAGATGTAGACAGTAACATATACAGAGAGAGAGAGAGAGAGAGAGAGAGAGAGAGAGAGAGAGAGAGAGAGAGAGAGAGAGAGAGAGAGAGAGAGAGAGAGAGAGAGAGAGAGAGAGAGAGAGAGAGAGAGAGAGAGAGAGAAAGAAAGAGAAAAAAAAAAAAAAAAAAAAAAAAAAAAAAAAAAAAAAAAAAAAAAAAAAAAAGAAAAAGAGTGAGAGAGAGAGAGAGAGAGAGAGAGAGAGAGAGAGAGAGAGAGAAAGAGAGTGAGAGAGAGAGAGAGAGAGAAGAGAGACACAGACAGACAGAGAGACAGAGAGATAAGAAGACGAAAGTTCAAAGGAAATTAAACTGAAAAGTCAATGAGAGAAAGATAAATTTGTGTTTGACATGGCATTCATAATTGGGAAGAAGATAAAATAAAAATTAAAAACCAAAAAAGAAAAATAATTTTTCTTGTCTCTGAAGAGATAAGTGAAGACAAAAGTTGATAACCCGCAAACCATTCTCAATTTTCATTTCAACTTATAATGCCATTGAATTAAAGGCCGAGAGAACTGCTGCAAAAGTTTGATAGATCATGAAATAGTAAAAAAAAGAAAAAAAAGTATATATATATATATATATATATTATAAAAATATATATATATATATATATATATATATATATATATATATATATATATATATATATATATATATATATATATATATATATATATATATATATATATATATATATTTGAAATAATTTTAATTTTTTATTAAAAAAAAAAATCAGTTGGTATCTAGTTTACTCCCACTAAAAGCGTTAGGAGTATCGCTTGCTTCAAACTGAATAATTGTCATAATTATTATGAGATAAATCTTCACTTTCTTGAACATTTATCATTTAATTGCCGATTTTCTAGACCTTTCGCAAATATTTTTCAGTTGTTGATAATTTTCTTCCTTTACCCTCTCAACAGTAATGCTCACAGATGAGAATGTTCCTTCTATTATTTATTTTTCGAGTGTTTAATTCAGAAATCTAGATTTTTACCTCTAACAGTCTCCATTCGAGCATTTACAAATTTATTTTAAAAAATGGAAAGAGATTTTTCGTTCCTAGTTATTGAATTTTTTCAAAGGAATTTTTAAAAAATTATTGAAAAAAACTCACTATCCAACTATTTTTAAAACTCGTCACTACTCTTAATTAAATTCAATTAAAATCAATTTCTAAATTTATTTTGTTTTAAAGCTAGAAGGGACTGCTAATTAAATACTAAATAGTAATCAAACAGTAATTAAGTAATAATCACTAATCATCTAGTTTAAATTCTCATCAGCAATTTTCTAATTTTTTTTCCTTTTTAATAAGATATTTAAAAATATTAAAATATTAAGATATTTAAAAAAATATTAAGATATTTAAAAATAATATTCTCATTAATGCCTATTTCGTTTAAAGATACGCGAAAACATTTTGTGAATTTAAATTAAAATATAATTTCATATATTCATTTTCAAATGGCACTTATAATTAAAGAATTTTATAGATATTCCTTATTAATTCATTTTCGTTTTTTACTTTGCCACCACACCAGAGGAGCTGTTTTTCCATCGTCTCTTCTGTAATATAAGCATACCCTCTAGCATCAACTTATTGTTCCTTCCCATTCATTATTCCAAGTAAACTATTACCCCC
>SEYY01019272.1:42500-45000 GCA_009176605.1 Armadillidium nasatum | reverse complement strand
CTTTTCTGAAAAAAATAAAAAAATTAAAAAGTTGTTGAGCTAATTTTGAACTGGTGTCATTTGAAGTAGGGATGAGAAATTTTTCTTTAAAAAAAAAACCTCCTTTCAAATAACCCCAGTTTAAAATTTGCATAAAAACTTTTTTTTTTTTTCAAAAAAGATAGGAGGATCATACACACACATTTTTATGTAAGGGTTGTTTTGATTCAATCAATCCTTCATGGTATTTTCACGGTTTTTATGAATTTTTTTCCCAATTTTTTGAAAAAAAAATCCCAAAAAATCATGAAAACACCATGAAGGAGGGCTTCAATCAAAAAGAACCCTTAGATGAAAATGTATATAAATCATTCTCCTAAGTTTTATGAAAAAATGAAAAAAAACTTGTTGAGAAAATTATGAATTTTTGTCATTTGAAGTTGGGGTTAGAAATTTTTCAAAAAATTTCAAAGCATGAAAACACCATGAAGGATTGTTTCAATCAAAAACAACACTTAGAGGAATATGTTTCTACATCATTCAACTGCTTCTCCTGAAAAATTTAAAATAGTAATTGAGCAAATTTTGAGCTCAAGCCAAATGAAGTTTTACAAGAATACAAAAATCTGTAACGTCACCAATTATACATATGTACCAAGTTTGGTCTTTCTGTTGTGAAAATTAAAAATTTTATTTCAAAAAATAATAATTGACAAAAATGAGACCAAAAATGTACTCTCTCCCTTCAGAATTCACCTCAATATCGAAGTCCTTTTTCCAAAAATAGTCCAGCCATTTTATTTTTATTCAAGTTATTGTAATATTAATATTATTATTTTTATTTTTTATTTTTTTATTGCAATTATTATTATTATTTTAAATATCTTATATATAATTAATGAATTTATATTTTGATTGCATTTTAAAATAGAAATTTGTAAAATTTAGTTTGTGCTGAAGACAGACCGAGATACGATGTTAAACTTTCACAGTGTATTAAATGTGTATGTGGAAACCCTTAGTATTGGCTTTAACCTTTCTAATTGGAATGAGGTTCACTAGGAAAGAAGCTATCTCTTAATATATATATATATATATATATATATATATATATATATATTATATATATATATATATATATATATATATATATATATATATATATAATATATATATATATATATATATATATATATATATATATATATATATATATATATAATATATATATATATATATATTATATATATATATATATATATATATTATATATATATATATATATATATATATATATATATATATATATATATATATAGTAAATAGAGCAACATATTGAGGATAAAGAAATACTTACCTCCTCAGGGGTCGAACGCATGTTGCGACTGAGAACGACAAAAACTCGGTGCTTACCGCTGAGCTATCCACGACCCAAAAAGTTCGCTTCAAAAACATTTCAAGCAACGATCTTCCCATCAAGGTAAATCACCAGGTTTCACCCGTTCCTCTCCACTCTTAGATTTTCAATAAATGCTTATAAACCAAGCATTTGTAACAAGTAAATAGAGCACCGGTCTTTTGTCGATCTCATCGCAACATGCGGTGGTTCGACCCCTGAGGAGGTAAGTATTTCTTTATATCCAAATATTTAGCTCTATTTACTTTGTTACAAACTGCTTGTTTATAAGCATATATATTATATATATATATATATATATATATATATATATATATATATATATATATATATATATATATAGTATATATATATATATATATATATATATATATATATATATATATATATATATATATATATATATTGAAGAGCAAAATTAACGCACCACTGGAACATACGTCAATAGGATGATAATCTAGCATTGTTAATATACAGTATATGGTTATACATAATTTGGATAATGTGTTGCCCCTCTGTTGAAACCCCCGGAACCCTGGGACACCGTGGAATATAGGTAGGGTACGCTACAAACCTGCAGGGTGTATGTGCATGCCACCTGTCATTACTTTGTGTGGCCTTCCTTTGCAAGTATGACAGCTAAGCACCGTTGATGAATGCTGGAGATGAGGTCCTGGATGGTTTTCTGTGGTAGTTCCTCCTTTAGGCGTACAAACGTTTGTGTTGCTGCTGCTGTAGCCGTCGCAGCCGTCTTTTCAGTGTGTTCCACAGATGCTCGATGGGGTTTATTTCGGGACTGGAAGCGGGCCAGTCCAATGTTCGAATTCCTTCCGTGTTGAGATAATCTCCAATACATCTGGCTACGTGCGGTCTGGCTTTATCCTGCATGAGGACAAATGCTTCACCGATGTAGGGGCCAGATGGTAAAACGTAAAGTTCGAGTACGTCCGTTATGCATCGGTGACGGTTAGGCAACCTGCAACGAAGACGTGTAATTCAGGGAATTACATGGGAAGTATATCTCTTGCATCGTGCATGCCGCATAGCCATCATGACGTATCCGATAATCCCTGGAACGTCCGTCGAAGCTGTGCAGATTGAATT
>SEYY01019272.1:32500-37500 GCA_009176605.1 Armadillidium nasatum | reverse complement strand
AAAAAAATAATAATAACAATGGTAAGTAGAACTCATTTTCATATAATAATTCTTCTTCTTCTTCTACTTCTTTTTATTCTTGTACTTCTTCTTCTTTTTCTTCTTGTACTTCTTCTTCTTTCTGATTCTTCTTCTTTAGTCTTCTTTTCTGATGGTTCGTGTTTGATTGAAGGGGAAGGAGGGAAATTTTTTTGTGTCAATTTTCCCGATTATTTTATAAAAGTTTTCAGAAATCATCTTACATTTAATTCAGGTTTTCGATCACTCATTCATGTATTTATTCAGTACATAAATGAGCATCTAAATCATCTTTTCGTTATTTTATTTTTATATATCAAAATGCATAATAAAACCTTATATTATATATATATATATATATATAATATATATATATATATATATATATATATATATATATATATATATATATATATATATATATATATATATATATATTATATATATATTCACTGTGAATAGAAAATATACAACAATTTTAATTAAAAAAATGGTCTAAAACATACACAAGCAATTTTATTTTAAAGTTTATTTATTAAAGTGATATATGGAGTTTGATTGAGGTTAGACGACCAAATCAACTCCTGAATGAAGAAGGAATGTCATTAATATAACGTATAAGAAAGAAAATATTTGAGATGATGATCAAATGAGTAACGAAGGCAGGGACTGTGTTGGGAAGGTGGGAAATGGATTTAAAATAAACCTGGAATTGAGAAGCGTCGAAAAACTAATGAAAGAAAGTTAAGTAAAAGATATGAAAAGGAAGAACAAAAGAAGAGAGTGGAAATCGCATTTCCATTTGAAAAAAGATTAGAAAATGGGAAAGCATTTTCAGATAAGAAAACCATTTGTTCACGATCAGTGAATAAAAAAAAAATAAATAAAAAAAAAAAAGAGAAAACCACGAAGAATTCCCAGAGCAGGACAGTACTAGTCAGGCTGGTTCGAAGAGGCCTCCGAGGTCAATATAGTTATAGAGATAAATTTATCTTTATTTAGAAAAGTGAACGGACATTCAGTCTTTCTTAATAATTAAAATTAAAGAAAAAAGATAATTTGATTCTTCTTCTTGAAACAATTTAGGAATGTGAAAAGCTGCATTATAATCAGTAACAGGTTTTCCCTTTTCTTCTTCTTCTTCTTGAGCTTATTCTCCTTGTTGTTGTTGTTGTTGTTGTTGTTGTTGTTGTTTTGTTGTTGTTGTTATTGTTGTTGTTGTTGTTGTTGTTTTTCTTCTTCTTCTTCTTCGGATTCTTCTTCTTTTTCTTTTTTCTTCTTTTTCTTGTTCTTCTTGTTCTACTTTTTCTTTTTCGGATTTTTCTTTTTTGGATTCTTTTTGTTTTTGGTTCTTCTTTTTCTTTTTCTTCTTTATGGATTCTTTTTCTTCTTTTTCTCTTTCTTCTTCTTCTTCTTCTTCTTCTTCTTCTTCTTCTTCTTCTTCTTCTTCAGATACTTCAGATTCTTCTTCTTCAGATTCTTCTTCTTCAGATTCTTTCTCTTTTTCTTTTTCTTGTTCTTCTTCTTCTTCTTCTTTTTCTGATTCTTCTTTTCTTCTTTTTCTTTTTCTTCTTTTTAGGATTCCTCTTCTTTTTCGGATTCTTCTTTTATAGATTCTTCTTCTTCTTCTTTTTTGGATTCTTCTTTTTCTTCTTTTTTTCTTGTTCTTCTTTTCCGGATTCTTTTTTAGATTCTTCTTTTTCTCTTTCTTCTTTTTCGGATTCTTCTTTTTCAGATTCTTCTTTTCCGGATTCTTCTTTTTCTTTTTCTTCTTTTTCTTTTTCTTCTTTTTCGGATTCTTCTTCTTCAGCATCTTGCCCTTCTTCTTGTTCATATTCTTGCTCTTGCTCTTGTTGTTGTTGTTTCCTCCTTCTCCTTCAGATTCTTCTCGTAATATTATTATCATTATAACTGTTATTACAATGATAATTATTATTGTAATAATTATGAGTATTACAATTATAACTCTTATTACAGAACATTATGAGCATCGCCATGAGCGTAACTCATAAAGTCGTGAAGCAAAAATGGTAGTCAGAGAAATGGAAGAAGTCGGAGATAAGTACGTCATTATATTCTTTCCTTTCCAAAAATTAATGACATTTATTCCATGTGATTTATAATTTAAAATATAATTATTAAAGATAAATTTATGAAAATATATACTAATAAAAAAAAAAAAAAAAAAAAAAAAAAAAAAAAAAAAAAAAAAAAAAAAAAAAAAAAAAAAAAAATATATATATATATATATATATATATATATATATATATATATATATATATATATATATATATATATATATATATATATATATATATATATATATATATATACATATATTGAGCAGTTGGTGCAGCTCCCTACTCGTATCCCTGATCGTCTTGGAGATGAACCCAACGTTCTAGACCTTTTCCTAACTTCTAATCCTTCTCCTTATACTGTTAAACTCTTTCTTCCTCTGGGTTCCTCCGATCATCTTCTTATCTCTGTATCCTCTTCTATCTCTTCAAGTCTTCCGCAGGAAAGACCCCCTTCTACGGAAAGGAAACGCTTGTGGCACTTCGGTGCCGAGAAGCTGGTCGGACTTGCGGTCGTACTTCTTTGATTTCCCGTGGAATGATTATTGCTTCCGTGGGAGGGGTCCCTCGGAGTGTGCAGAACGCATTACTGAGGTGATTCTCTCTGGCATGGAGGCATACATTTCATATTCTTTCCCTTCTACTAAACCTAACAAACCTTGGTTTAACTCTGCTTGTTCTCGTGCTATCCGCCGCAGGGATGCTGCCTTCAGGGATTACCGTCGTCTTCAAACTCCAGAAACTCACGCTACTTATATTTCATCCCGGAATCGTGCAAAATCTATATCCTTCGTAACACTAAAAACTCCTTTCTCCGTAGAAAATGCAATAATCTTTCTGGTTCCTCTTCTTCACGTTCTTTCTGGCATTTTGCAAAAAATGTCAACTCTAACTTTGCTTCTTCCTCTTTCCCTCCTTTAATATCTTCCGACGGCACAACTGCCGTTTTACCTTCTTCTAAAGCTGAACTCTTTGCTCAAACTTTGCCTCTAATTCAACCTTAGACGATTCCGGAGCTATTCCTCCTCCTTCAACCCCCTCTAACTCAATTATGCCTGAAAATTAGAATTTCTTCTAAAGATGTCATTTCTGCTCTCTCTGAGCTTAATACTAAGAAGGCGTACGGTCCCGATGGTATTCCTCCTGTGGTTCTCAAAACTTGTGCTTCCGAGCTTGCACCCTGCCTTGGTAAACTATTTCGTCTTTGTCTCTCTACTTACAACCTTCCCTTCTTGCTGGAAACGTGCGCTCATTCAACCTGTGCCGAAGAAGGGGGATCCCTCTCAACCCTCCAACTACCGTCCTATTTCTTTGACCTCCGTTCTCTCTAAAGTTTTCGAATCTATCCTTAACAGGAAGATTTGGAAGCATCTCAATTCTTCTAATCTTATCTCTGATCGCCAGTATGGCTTTCGTAAGAAACGCTCTACAGGTGATCTTCTTTCCCTTCTCTCTGAATCTTGGTCCTCCGCTATTCGGCATTTCGGTGAATCTTTTGCTGTCGCGCTGGACATATCGAAAGCCTTCGATAGAGTCTGGCACAAAGCTTTGATTTCTAAACTTCCCTCTTTCGGTATCTATCCTTCTCTCTGTGATCTTCTCGCTAATTTCCTTTCCGGTCGTTCTATAGCAGCTGTTGTAGACGGCCACAGTTCATCCTTTAAATCTATTAACAGTGGTGTTCCTCAGGGTTCTGTACTATCACCAACACTTTTTCTACTTCTTCATTAATGACCTTCTCTCTATCACCTCATCTCCTATCCACTCCTATGCTGATGACTCCACCCTTCATTATTCCTTCCATTTTGAAAAACGTCCCACCCAACAGCAGTTGATAGACTCGAGAAGGGTAGCCTTGGAACAACTAACCTCTGATCTTTCTCGTATTTCAAATTGGGGCAGAGAAAACATGGTTGTTTTCAATGCCTCAAAAACTCAGTTCCTCCATCTCTCCACTCGACACAATCTTCCACACAACTATGATATCTTCTTCGAAAACACACAACTCATGCCTTCATCTGTCCTTAATATTCTTGGTGTTTCTTTTTCTCGTGATCTTTCTTGGAAAGATCACATTACTTCTCTCTTTCTAAACAAGCTTCTAAGAGGTTGGGTGTTCTGAGGCGCCTTCGGAATTTCTTCACGCCACCCCAGTTGCTTGCTCTGTATAGGGGTGTTTGTTCGTCCCTGTATGGAGTATGCTTCGCACATCTGGGGTGGTTCCACACATACAGCTCTCTTAGAGAAGGTGGAGTCAAGGGCATTTCGTCTCATCAACTCTCCTGCTCTTACTAACTCTCTACAATCTCTTTCTGCCCGTCGAATTGTTGCGTCACTCTCTCTTTACTATCGCTATTACAACGGACACTGCTCTTCTGAACTCTCTCGTTGCATACCTCCTCCATTAAGAAGAGCTCGTGCGACACGCCTTTCTACACATTCTCATCCTTTCTCTGTCCAACTCTCCGACCCCAGACTTAACCGCTATGCTCAGTCTTACATATACTCTACTGGTAAAGTCTGGAACACACTCCCTTCATCTGTTTTCCCAACTTCCTTTGACTTGCATACTTTCAAACGCCGTGTGTCTGGACACGTCGGCCATCATCGACCATGATAATAGACCTTTCCCAACTCCGGTGGAATTTGGTAGGCCTCTGGCCTTTGCCCACCGGAGGAGACATAAAATATATATATATATATATATATATATATATATATATATATATATATATATATATATATATATATATATATATATATATATATATATATATATATATATATATATATATATATTATATATATATATATATATATATATATATATATATATATATATATATATATATATATATATATATATATATATATATATATATATATATATATATATATATATA
>SEYY01019272.1:27500-30000 GCA_009176605.1 Armadillidium nasatum | reverse complement strand
ACGAATAATAGATGAACAGAAAGGGCATATCAACATCGTTTTAAGCCCAGTAAAATTTACGAGCACTTCTATACTGATCATGGGAAAGCAATTCCACGTGTCGTGGTATATCAAAAACATTTAAAATTCTTTACTCCTCTTGTGAAGCGCAGAAATTAAAAATCGCTGAAGCTTAATATATAAAAACTGCAAATCAGACATTAACAATAAGTTTGATGTACTGTTACTCAAACTAAACATAATATGATATATTTCCTAATTTTATAATCTATAATATAAAGTTTTACTTAAAAAATTCATTCATGTGTAAGAATCCAAACTCAGATGATGTCCGTCTAAGGTTTATGGACGAAATCGATTAGAAAATAAATATAATTATGATTCTTACTTTCTCTGTAAATTCTTCTCAAGAATTATATTAAGGAAATTAAATTTAAATTAAAAGAAAATTTTTAGGGAAATGTAAAATATATATCAAAACTAAAGCTGACATTGAATTCCTCTATATTATTATTATTATTATTATTATTATTATTATTATTATTATTATTATTATTATTATTATTATTATTATTATTATTATTATTATTATTATTATTATTATTATTATTATTATTATTATTATTATTATTATTATTATTATTATTATTATTACTATAATTTATATCTTTCAATTATAATTTTTATTATTAATTGTAATATTATTAGTAACAGTAGTAGTAGTAGTGAAAAAAAATTAACATAAAAAAATAAAAATAAAAAAAAAAAAAAAAAATAATAATTAATAATATAATAATAATAATAATAATAATAATAATAATAATAATAATAATAATAATAATAATAATAATAATAATAATAATAATAAGAGCGAGAGAGTAAAATGAAAAAGAGAGTATTTGGAAAGTGGAGAGGGGGACATCCATAAGTAGAGTGTGGAGTTTGAAAATCTCATTCTGTGGAGGTTGAGCAAGAAATATCTGAGAGGGAGAACCTGGATAAATGCTATGACGTCATTGATGGTAATTTGTGGAAGGAAAGTGAAAGTTTTTACTTTGTTAACTTACTTCGCTTTTAAATCCTTGTTAATTGCTTTAATATTTTTTTTAGGCCTAAGACTGCCCATCTTCCTGATTACGAGAAATGGTAGCTTTCTAATAATAATAATAATAATAATAATAACTATTATTATTATTATTATTATTATTATTATTATTATTAATATTATTATTATTATTATTATTATTATTATTATTATTATTATTATTATTATTATTATTATTATTATTATTATTATTATTATTATTATTATTATTATTATTATTATTGTATTTTCTATCGATTTACGAACTAAATATTTAATTAAGATACAAAAATCAAATTGCTTTCTGAAAATTTAATATCTGTGAATCATCAAAAGTAATTTTGTTTTACATCTTATATTTGAAATGGGGAAATAAATTGTGGATATCGATTTGCAAAACAAATAAATAAAATTTGAAATTATATAATGAGTTTCATAGCCTTGCACACCGGAGTCTAAATCATCATCTTTTCAGGCAATGTAAGTAAAGAACACTGATTCCAACCCCCTTGTGGAATATTAAGTTAGACCCCAGTCAGTAACTATATATATATATATATATATATATATATATATATATATATATATATATATATATATATATATATATATATATATATATATATATATATATATATATATTAATATAGAGAGAGAGAGAGAGAGAGAGAGAGAGAGAGAGAGAGAGAGAGAGAGAGAGAGAGAGAGAGTTTTATTCTATAATTAGATGAAAAATGGAATCTTTACGTTTTATGTTCCCATTGATATATTTGTTATTTAATTATATATTATAGAAATAAAAAAACAATTAATAATATAAAAAATAAATAAATTAAAGGATTTATTTATGGTTAATTTACGTTAAAATTGTATTTTAAATTATTTTCAATTAAAAATTATAAAATTATCATTTTCTCTAGATTTAGCATTTTCATGCTAACAACCTAACCTAACGTAACTTAACCTAAC
This sequence comes from Armadillidium nasatum, assembly GCA_009176605.1. Classification (NCBI taxonomy): domain Eukaryota; kingdom Metazoa; phylum Arthropoda; class Malacostraca; order Isopoda; family Armadillidiidae; genus Armadillidium; species Armadillidium nasatum. Next base: position 27,947 of record SEYY01019272.1, on the reverse strand, counting down.
CTAAGTTAACTTAACCTAACCTAACCTAACTTAACCTAACCTAACCTAACCTAACTTAACCTAACCTTACTTAACATAGCCTAATCTAACTTAACCTAACCAACCTTACTTAACCTAACCTAGCCAAACTGTAAAATGTATTCTTCCTATTAATGAAAATATCAATATGTACCAAATCAGTAACTACTAAACCTGCCACTTTGACACCGAATGTAAATATACAAAATGCTTCGTTGGAGAAGATATAATTACCGTTAGCACTGATGTTGTGATTCCTCCTATTTTCCAAGTTAATGTGACATTATTATTATTATTACTATTATTACTATTATTATTATAACAATTACTATTATAATTTTTATTTTTTTACAAATATTATATTTATTATTATTAGTTAATATTATTATTACTATTATTGGTATTATTACTTTTGTTATTATGTTAATC
>SEYY01019272.1:5000-25000 GCA_009176605.1 Armadillidium nasatum | reverse complement strand
TTTACTTCGAATTAAACAGTCTTGTACGTTGTAACCTATTCTTTTTTAAACTGAATAAAGATTTTCAGAAATTTATTATTATTATTATATTTTTATTATTATTATTATTATTATTATTATTATTATTATTATTATTATTATTATTATTATTATTATTATTATTGTTATTATTATTTGTTATTTACTGTCATTTGATCCAGTTATGGTTTTTTTCCCAATTTAATTATTATTATTATTATACTTTATTATTATTATTATTATTATTATTATTATTATTTTTATTATTATTATTTCATAATATTCAATTACAATCTCCAACTTTTTAAATATATGTAATTACAAAATTTTTTAAGATTCTAATTTAAAGGCCTTATCAAAGGATTGCAAAACTTCTTCAACGAGAGAAAGAGAGACAGACAGAAGGGGGAGGGGGAGGGAGGGGAGAGGGGGGAGAGGAGGAGGAGGAGGAGGAAGAGACAGACAGACAGGCAGACAGACAGATAGAGGTGTCCTTCGCTAGAGAAAGTGAATAAAGTATTGTAAGTACAGTGTGGAAATGGAGGTATCTTGGTTCGTTAAGATCAAGCACGTGCCGACATCAAATTCAATTTTAAAACTTGCTTTTAAAAATCATGAAAATATTTTGTAATGTTTTATTTGATGATGAACAATTAAATTACTTTTTCCATTTCAGTTTTTTTTTCGTTTTTATTTATTAGTTAAATAATACGTATTAAACAACAGCTGATATTATTAATATTATTATTATTATCATTATTACTATTATTATTATTATTATTATTATTATTATTATTATTATTATTATTATTATTATTATTATTATTATTATTATTATTATTATTATTATTTTTTATTATTATTATTATTATTATTATTATTATTATTATTATTATTATTATTATTATTATTATATAAATTTTGGCATAAATTTCAATAATGTTGCTTCTATGATAAAAAAAAAAAAAAAAAACACCTTCGGCTTCCAAGAACCTCATAAAAATTTGGGGAAATAATTTAAATTTAGATAGAAGAAGGAAGCGTGCCCTAGATTCAACCATTTGAGCGCATGTAAGAATGAGCATTGCGGTTAAGTCTGTGGGTCGGAGAGAGTGACAGAAAAATGAGAAGGTACTTTGGAAAGATGATTCATGCAATCAATCTTCAAAGGAGGAGGTATGCGAATACAAGGTTCAGAAAAATCCTCTTCAGTGTAATAAAGATATGAAATGAAATTGAAAGAATTCACTCATGGAAATAATTGAAGAGAGTCAGCAAAAATGGAAGAGGATGTCACTCCCCCTCCTCCCCACCCCCAACCCAAGGAAAGTTGAATGAGTAAAACCAATCCAGGAATATTTACTCCATACAAATATTAGCGACATCTTTATTCCCTACATGAAAGAATGATGGTGTGAAGAATTAATTAAGATGCTTCACAATACAAAAACTCTTAAATCTTGTCTAACGAGGGTAAAAATTTGATGCTTTCGTAAAAGACTAAAAGAAAATTAAATACCAAGAATTTTATAACGAATGAATTTGTGAATTCATTTACTATATAATATATATACTATATATATATATATATATATATATATATATATATATATATATATATATATATATATATATATATATATATATATATATATATATATATATATATATATATATATATATATATATATATATATATATATATATATATATATATATATATATATATATATATATATATATATATATTATATATATATATATATATATTATATATATATATATATATATATAAATATATATATATATATATATATATATATTATATATATATATATATATATATATATATATATTTTTTTTATTTTTTTTTTTTTTTTTTTTTTTTTTTTTTTTTTTTTTTTTTTTTCGTGTAATATCATTTATTTAATTAAAAAAAAATCTAAAATTTTGTTCACTGTTCTTTGTTAAATGAAATTCTAATAAGGTTTTCTATTAAAAAACAAAATTTCAACATTAAAATTCTCAATGAGGAAATTTCTTTGGCGGTTAATAAATATTCAAATTGGCGAGAAATTCACACTTCCCTTTTCATTGCTACCCAACCGAACCTCAAAGATGTATATATATATATATATCTATATATATATAATATATATATATATATTATATATATATAATATATATAATATATAATATAATATATATATAATATATATATATAATATATATATATATAATATAATATATATATATATATATATATATATATATATATATATATATATATATATATATATATCTATATATATATATATATATATAATATATATATATATATATATATAATGTCAGAAATAATTTGTTAAATCTTGGGGGTTTTCACTTTTCATTTTTTTCAAGCACACACACACATATATACACAAACACAAGCACATACACATACACACACACATTCGGAAAAAAAAGCAATACATTATATCTGCATTCCGTAAATATGATGTTGAAGGAACAATTCTTGAATTACTTTATTTTTAAAAAATTTTAAATAAATGACTAATTATATTATTATCATTATTATCATTATTATCATTATTATTATTATTATTATTATTATTATTATTATTTTTATTATTATTATTATTATTATTATTATTAGTAGTAGTTAGTAATAGTAGTAGTAGTAGTTTATATAATATTAAAGCATTTTTTTTTTTATTATTATTATTTTTACTATTATTTATTATTATTATTATATTATTATTATTATTATTATTATTATTATTATTATTAATCTTGTTTTTTGTTTGTTTGTTACATTATATAAATCCTGAAATATTGTAAAGAAATAGGAGGCTTTTTCTTCTTCTCAATATCCTCATTCTTCTCCGGTTTCAAAATCCAAAAATTAAAAACTTTCATTTTTTTCGATAAGACAAAAAAAAAAAAAAAAAACAAAAGCAACAAAAACACTGTTTATGACAATCGTAATTATATTTTATAACTAGGATTCAAGAGACAACAATGTCATTCTATATTTTTATTTATTTATTTATTTATTTTTATTGTTCTTCTTTGGTGACAATTGAAAGAAGGAATTTTTTTTACCGAAATGTTGGTAACTCTTTTTATGCAATTTTCAAGCGATCTTTTTTCGGTTTCCGGGAAAGATGGAACATGATAATAATAATATTACTAATAATAATAATAATAATAATAATAATAATAATAATAATAATAATAATAATAATAATAATAATAAACGATAATAAGAATAATAATAATAATAATAATAATAATAATAATAATAATAATAATAATAATAATAATAATAATAATAATAATAATAATAATAATAATAATAATAATAATTTTCTTTTCATTGGGAAACGATAAAAAATATTCTAATTATAATATAAAATTATAAATGAATATTATAATGCAAAAGACATCAAGTATATTATTATTGCGCTTCACTTCTCATTAATAAAAGCTTGTCAGTCGAAATAAAAAAAATGTCTTCGTATAACGTGTCAGATGCATATGACTCTTTTAAAAGACATTTAACAAGCCAAAGGTAATTAAAAACTTATATAAAAAGACTTTTATTAAGAAATATGTTTAGATTTTAAGGATCAGAGTTTACAAATCAATTTTTGCTGCAGAATTCAACAAGAAATTTAAATAAATGTTGAAAATGATTAATATTCACGAAGGAATTTTTCTTTTATGTAGATACAAAAGATAAAATTACCGAACAGACTCTTTTAAACACTGGTTTATAAAGGTTTTATCCCCTGTCCATATATATACGAGTATATATATATTATATATATATATATATATATATATATATATATATATATATATATATATATATATATATATATATATATATATATATATATATATATATATATATATATATATATATATATATAATATAAATATATGTTGTGTGTGTGTGTGTGTGTGTGTGTGTGTAGATAACGCTCCCATGCAAGTACGTTTGATTCTTTATTTTCGTACCCTTTTAAGCATTATAGCAACTCTGACGATAGATAAGTTCCTTTGCAGCAACTATGATGTACGTAAGTAGTTTAGCACCTTGCTTTTTTTTTTTTTTTTTTTTTTAAATGTTTAATTTTTACTTTTTAGTTAACGGACGATAGTCTTTCTATTAATTTGTGATGTCTTCCATGTATGTCTGTTTTTTATTTTTTATTTTTTTTTAATTTTTTAATTTTAGGCACTGGGATAACTAGTGTTGGCAAGGTTAGGCCTCTTTGCTGGCCGTTAGTTAGCGTTCCGCTAAGTCGCAATAGTTTGTAAGATTAATCAATTTTGATAATACTGAAGTATAAATTAATTTTCAAAAGAAATAAAGAGCTAAATCTATTTAAATAAATAAAGGAATATATGTTTTACAAAACTGTTGCTTCACATTCCTTATTTTAAAATATTAATAGTTATAAAAGTTTGCAAAATTGTAAGACAGTAATGTTGCTAAAAATGGTACTTTTGTACGATTGAAAAAAAAAAAAAAAAAAAAAAAAAAAAAAAATTATATATATATATATATATTATATATATATATATATAATATATATATATATATATATATATATATATATATATATATATATATATATATATATATATATATATATATATATATATATATATATATATATATATATATACCGAAGAAGAGGGACCCCTCTCAACCCTCTAACTATTGTTCTATTTCTTTAACCTCCGTTCTTTCTAAAGTTTTCGAAGCTATCCTTAACAGGAAGATTTGGAAACATTTTAATTCTTCTAATCTTATCTCTAATCGCCAGTATGACATTCGTAAAGAACGCTCTACTGGTGAATCTTCTTTCCCTTCTTTCTGAATCTTGGTCCTCCGTTCTTCGGGGTTTTGGTGAATCTTTCGCTGTGGCCCTAGTCAAATCGAAATCCTTCGATAGAGTCTGGCACAAAGCTTTGATTTCCAAACTTCCTTATTTCGGAAACTATCCTTCTCTCTGTAACCTTTCTGATTTTCTTTCTGGTCGCACTATAGCAGCGACTGTAGACTGCCACCGTTCCTCCTTTAAATCTATAAATAGCGATGTACCTCAAGGATCTGTCCTATCCCGAACTCTTCTCTAAATTTTAATCAATAACCATTTCTCTATTACTTCGTCTCCTATCCACTCCTATGCCGATGACTTCATTCTTCATTGCTCCTTTCAATTTGAAAGAGCAGATAATTGATGCAAGATGGGCGGCCTTGGTGCACCTGATCTCTGATCTTTCTCGCATTTCAACCTGGAGCAGAGAAAACATTGTCGTTTTCAGTGACTCGAAAACTCAATTCCTCCGTCTTTCTACTCGACAAAATCTTCCACACACCTATGACATCATCTTCGAAAACACTCGACTCAGACATCTGTCTGTTCTCAATATTCTCGTTGTTCCTTTTTCTTATGATCTTTCTAGGAAGGATCACATTACTTCTCTTTCTAAACAAGCTTCTAAGACGTTGGGTGCTCTGAGGTGCCATCGTGATTTTTTACGCCACCCCAGTTTCTTGCTCTTTATAGGGGTGTTGTTCGTCCCTGTGTGGAGTACGCCAAATACTGAGGTGGTTCCACTCATGCAGCTCTTCTCGAAAAGGTGGAGTCTAGGGCTTTTCGTCCTATAAACTTTTTTTTCTTTCTAACTCTCTCCAATCTCTTTCTTCCCGTCAAATTGTTGCGTCACTGTCTCTATATAATGTCGCAATTACAATGGACACTGTTCTTCTGAACTCTCACGTTGCATACCTCCTCCATTGAGAAAAGATCGTGGGACACGACTTTCTACACAGTCTCATTCTTTCTCTGTCCAACCCTTCTATCCCAGACTTAACCGCTATACTCAATCTAACATGTACTCTACTAGTAAAGTCTGGAACACACTCCCTTTATCTGTTTTCCCAACTTCCTTTGACTTGTACACTTTTAAACGCCGTGTATTGGGTCACGTCAGCCATTAGCGACCAAACTTCTGACATTTCCCCAACTCAGGTGGAAATTCATAGGGCTCTGGCCTTTGCCCTCCAGAGGATATATATATATATATATATATAATATATATATATTATATATATATATATATATATATATATATATATATATATATATATATATATATATATATATATATATATATATATATATATATATATATATATATATATAATATATATATATATATATATATATATATATATATATATATATATATATATATATATATATATATATATATATATATATATATATATATAATTTATATTATCAAATATATATATATATATATATATATTTTTTTTTTTTTTTTTTTTTTTTTTTTAAAAAGTTCACATCTCACGGGCATTGCCCTATTCGAGGAGAGGAACTTTTCTAGGTAGTATATACCTAGGATCCCGAAGTGGGATCGAACCGGCGCCCTCAAGCACGTGAGTCAATCACCCTACCGTTCGAGCCATAGACGGCTATATATATTATTATATATATATATATATATATATATATATATATAATATATATATTATATATATATATATATATATATATATATATATATATATATATATATATATATATATATATATATATATATATATATATATATATATAATATATATATATATATATATATATATATATATATATTATATATATATATATATATATAATATATATATATATATATATATATATATATATATATATATATATATATATATATATATATATATATATATATATAAGTACACTGTGATTACTAGATCAGGTAAAAAAAATATATTTTTGATGCAAGGCAGATTGGGCAGATAGGAATCCAACGTTAAAACCTAAAATTAGCAACTATTAAGATTCCTATGGTAATACCATATATTATGGTTCCAAATTTTGGGTTGCTTAAATATTAATACCTACAATTTCAAGATAGTAAAATAGCGAAAAATAAATAATTAGTTGCGAAAGGTTTGTTTTAAATATGAAATATATATATGAAAAAAATGAGTTACCCTTAAATATAAAAGTAAATTTCAACAGTGTAATTAGGGTTGCATCAGTGTTACAATATGAAGACATTTTAATCATCTCTTTTTTTTTTGTTTTGTTTTAAATACAAATGAATATTGCATTAGCTCATTCGCAGGTTTGGCAACTCACTCGCAATTTTTGCGTCATTCTTTGTATACAGTAAGGAGGAGTTTATCTATTTAAAAAATAAAAAAATAAAAAATAAACTGATAGATTTCATTCATTCATATTTTACATAAAAGTTCCAACCCTTAGGCACAGTTCTTTCAAAACTTGATGAGCAACATATATATATATATAATATATATATATATATATATATATATATATATATATATATATATATATATATATATATATATATATATATATATATATATATATATATATATATATATATATAGGTTCTTGTCATTTTCAGGGAGTCATTATTTGAAATTTTAATCTAAATGTGCGAAATTCGGACAAGTTGAAAAGCTCATTTGGTTGAATTTCAATAATGTGAAGTTTAAGTTTATAAGATATATATATATATATATATATAGATATATATATATATATATATATATATATATATATATATATATATATATATATATATATATATATATATATATATATATATATATATATATATATATATATATATATATATATATATATATATATATATATATATATATATATATATATATATATATATATATATATATATATATATATATATATTATAAAACTTCTTCAACTTCACATTATAAAATTTAACCAAATGAGCTTTTTCAACTTGTCCGATTTCGTACATTTAGATTAAAATTTCAAATGATTCTGAAAATGAATATATACATATAATATATATATATATATATATATATATATATATATATATATATATATATATATATATATATATATATATATATATATATATATATATATATATATATATATATATATATAATATATGTATATATATATATACCTCTTCTGGTGGGCAAAGGTCAGAGGCCTACCTAAATTTCCAACCTAGAGCTGGGGAACATTCGGAATCTGATCGCTAATGGCCAACGTGACCCGATGCACGGCGTTTAAAAGTGTGCAAGACAAAAGAAGTTGGGAAAACAGATAAAGGGAGGGTGTTCCAGACTTTACCAATAGAGTACATGTTAGAGTGAGCATAGCGGTTAAGTCTGGGGTCGGAGAGTTGGACAGAGAAAGGATGAAACTGTGTAGAAAGTCGTGTCACACGAGCCCTTCTCAATGGATGAGGTATGCGGCGTGAAATTTCAGAAGAGCAATGTCCGTTGTAATAGCGATAGTATAGAGAAAGTGATGCAATAATTCGACGGGAAGAAAGAGACTGGAGAGATAGTAAGAGAAGATGAGAGAAAAGCCCTAGACTCCACTTTGAGTAGTATGTGTGGAACCACCCCAGATGTGAGAGTATTCCTATAGAGCAAACTAAATTGAGTGAGCTTTCCTTAACCTACAAAAAACACAATACTTGAAAATGACAAAGTTAAAACCTATCAAGATGGCAAAAGATACAACATAAATCTATTTTCGATGAGAAACTTTTAAAAACCACATAAATAGTCTTATTAGACTTGCATATGTTAATGCATTCCTAAAGATAAGAAACTTATTGCAAAATATGTACTAAAAAAACCTATATCACATCCTTGTTTACCCCTCACCTACTATATAATTTACCAGTATGGGGATGTGCAAGTGTATATCTGCTAAAACCCTTAATAAAACTACAAAAAAAATAATTCGTATAATATCTGGATCACGCAATTACTATGAACATACAAACCCACTTTTCAAACAATTATCCATACTCAAACAAGATATGCAATGACTCAATTTTCAAAATCATAAACGGAATGTCAAATAAATTACTGTAAAATTTAATAATGCATAACCAAAATGTAAGAAACTAATATTTGAGCAGCACACGCTCACATACATTAAGTAAAACAAAGTACACACTAACTAAATCTCAGAGAGCTATATCATACAATGGCATTGAAAAATGGAATGAACTTTCACAAAAAATTCAAGAATTAACAACACTTTTCATATTTCGTAAACATGTCAAAAATCACCTGCTATCAAAATACTAAAATGCCTAACCACTTAGCTCCACACTAACTCAAAATCAAAAATTTTGTTATCACTATTATAGTAATAATTTTTTGTATTATTACGGTTCATATTATTATTAATATTTCATTATTATTTTCGAAATTAATATTAAAATTATTATTGAATTTATTATTGCAAGTTATTATTATTATTATTATTATTATTATTATTATTATTATTATTATTATTATTATTATTTTTCATTATTATTTTTGTAATTATTATTATTTTTATTATTATTATTATTATTAATTATTATTATTATAATTATTATTTAATATTATTGTTATTGTTATTATTATTATTATTATTATTTATTATAATTATTATTTAATATTATTATTATTATTATTATTATTATTATTATTATTATTATTATTATTATTATATTATTATTATTATTATTATTATTATTATTATTATTATTATTATTATTATTATTATTATTATTATTATTATTATTATTATTATTATTATTATTAATATGCATGATCATTATTTTTATTCTTATCGCTGCAATAATCATTAGCTTACAGTTATCGCAGTATTCTGATTGTTATAGTAATTTTCTATTCTTCTTTTATCTTTTATTTTTTTCCTTTTATTTTTATCATTATATTTTTAAGTAAATAGATTAGGTTAAGATTACGACAAAAATAATGTATTATAAAATTTAAAATATTCGAAATTTAGAATATTATATAATGGTTGCTTTATGTATAATTTTAATGGGCTCAAAGGACGAATTCATCTCCCCAGAGGCCTATTCAGTTTAGAATCAAAACATGTAGGATACACGAAATTTGTAAATGTAAATTTGTAACTGAAAAATAAATAAAGATTAAAAAGATTATTATTTTTATTTTTATTAATTACGTTAGGTTAGGTTAGGTTAGTTCGACCTATCATAACCTGAACGACCGAAGTTTACCGTGTGATACAGGCCTAACTGGTTCATGGAACGTTGCCGTTCGATACATGCCTACTGCTATACTACACCATATTATATATATATATATATATATATATATATATATATATATATATATATATATATATATATATATATATATATATATATATATATATATATATATATATATATATATAGGTTCTTGTTCTTTTCAGGGAATCATTTGAAATTTTAATCTAAATGTACAAAATCGGACAAGTTTAAAAAGCTCATCTGGTTGAATTTTATAATGTGAAGTTTTAGAAGTTTAATAATGTGTTCTTTATATATATATATATATATATATATATATATATATATATATATTATATATATATATATATATATATATATATATATATATATATATATATATATATATATATATATATATATATATATATATATATATATATATATATATATATATATATATATATATATATATATATATATATATATAAATGGTGTGATATGACAGTAGGCCTGTGTCGAACGGCAACATTCCATGAACCAGTTAGGTCTGTATCACACGGTAAACTTCGATCGTTCAGGTTATGATAAGTCGAACTAACCTAACCTAACCTAACCTAACGTAATTAATAAAAATAAGAATAATAATCTTCTAAATCTTTATTTATTTTTTCAGTTACAAATCTACATTTACAAATATCATGTGTCTTACATGTTTTAGATTCTAAAGTGAATGGGCCTTCCGTCGTTCAGGTTAGGTGAGGTTAGGTTTTGATAAGTCGAACTAAGTACACTAGAAATAATAATAATAACAATAATAGTAATAATAATAATAATAATAATAATAATAATAATAATAATAATAATAATAATAATAATAATAATAATAATAATAATAATAATAATAATAATAATAATAATAATAATATATATGAAATATATATATATATATATATATATATATATATATATATATATATATATATATATATATATATATATATATATATATATATATATATATATATATATATATATATATATATATATATATATATATATATATTATGAGCTTCCTATAAAAAAATATTAAACTTTTATATATTTAGAATTGTTCGTTTACAAATGTCAATGACTTTTTAATAAAGAAGATGAATGGGTTGTTAATTTAGAAGATGAAAGGTGAGATCCACAACTGCTGATATAGAGGGCCAGGAACCAAAATCAGAGATAAGGTTAAAGACAGATGAATAGATGAAATCCAAGAGGCAATAGTGGAAATCAAAACTTGTTGTACCAAACTGTATCGAAAGCTTTTCGACATACGTAGAAGCTCCTGAAAGATTTACAAATAAGTCAATGTGCAGAGTACGAGGTGTTAGTGAAGCTGAAGAGAAGATTGCCAGTTGAGTTATCCATATGAATGCCATACTGGAGATCTTAAATGAGATTATACGAATTAACATGCTTCGAATTATTTCAGTTAAGGATTAAGCAGAAAACTTTAAAAGCAACAGGAGTATTAGCAAGAAGGTTAAAGAGTCGAAAGGGGTTTCCCTACTGTTTTTTTCGATGCTCGCATCCAATAGGTAGGAAGAATAAAGTTCGAAGACGCGTTGAAACCTTGGAAGCACAAGTTTTGGGAATCATAAGTAAGAAATATTGAATTCAAATGTATAAAACTTCATTGATGTTATTGTCACTTCTAGTCGTCTTGAGACCCCCGCTTTCTGCATTTCGTTTAATGCTTGCAGTTTCATCAGTTTTCTTTAGCTGAGTGTCTAAACCATTTAAATTCCATCCACTTTGATGAGGGAATTAATGTAATAATTTCATTCTGTCATACTTCTTCTCCATTCGATAATGTTTAATAACAATTTTATCTTCTTCGAAAGGCATTATCTCATGGATATAAATTTCTGAAATAAAACAATAGAAATTAAGCTTTTTTATATAGATTAAAAAAAATTCGTCAAAAATCAACAAATAAAGGTATAATTTTTTAAATTTTCTCAAATATAAATAAACCATCAATTATGCTCTTGTCTAATTTCGAACTATCTACTTGGATAATTATCAAGTTATTGATAATTTTAAAATGAATGTTTATTTTGAACCACCGTATATTTATATATATATATATATATATATATATATATATATATATATATATATATATATATATATATATATATATATATATATATATATATATATATATATATAATATATATATATATATATATATATATATATATATATATATATATATATATATATATATATATATATATATATATATATATATATATATATATATATATATATATATATATATATATATATATATATATATATATATATATATATATATATATATATATATATATATATATATATATATATATATATATATATATATATATATTCGTGTGTTCTAATCGTGCTTCATGACCTTAACTCAAAAGAGAGAGATAGGGAGAGGATTTCATAATTCTTTTTCTCATATCTTTTTTTTTTTTTTTTTTTTTTTTACGCTTGTCACGTCAATTCTTACGAAATAGTTATCCAAAATGGAGTAATTATTTTTTTTTCTTGCAAAAACGGATTTTCCAAAACTAAAATTTTAAAATCATTTTTGCAAAAAAATTTATTTATGGTGTTTAAAAAAAAAAAAATCGTCAGATGAGATTCTGTTGATGAGTTTTCCTCAATCAAAATCGAGATACTGAATTATTATTATATATTATTATTATTATTATTATTATTATTATTATTATTTATTATTATTATTATTATTATTATTATTATTATTATTATTATTTAATATTGTTGTTGTTTCATTTTTGTCACTTATCCCAACAATCCGTTGGAGAATATATTTTTGGAGTGCATATTTATAGTATCATTCCAAGACTTGTCGTTAATCCAAAACTTCTTCTTTCCTTTCCAGATTTACTTTCCATCGTTTACAAAACCTAAAAAGTCATTAAAATATTTTCACTCATTCATCATTTGTTGGCATACCCTTCCCCCATCCCTCACTTATTATTTTGGGCAAGTCCCTTTCCCGTTCCTCCCTTCTCATTTATGGCAAGTCCTTTCCCCCATCCCTCCTTTATTATTTTGGGCAAGTCCTTTCCCCCATCCCTCCCTTCTTATTTTGGGCAAGTCCCTTCCCACATCCCCACCTTCTTATTTTGGGCAAGTCCCTTCCCAAATTCCTCTATTCTAATTTTATGCAAGTCAGTTCCACCATCTCTCTCTTCTTATTTTGGGCAAGTCCCATCTTTTTTTTTTTTTTTTTTTTTTTTTTTTTTTTTTTTTTTTTTTTTTTTTTTTTTTTTAATCCCTCATCTGTTTCCAATCTTTTCAGTCACTCATTTAGGCATTTTCACATTTCTTTTCTTATCATAAGGAAATGATTAAGGAAACAAATATCGAATAAATCAATTTATAAGAAATTTGCCGCAATTCTAACTCAAATCATAGAGCCATCGTTCGGCGGCGTAAGGGTTCCTCGATCAGTCCTTCGTGAGAATCCTAAGAAGGAATTTCGTAGAGTCTCCCCCCTCCCTTGACCCCTTTGAATGCGGCAATGCCGATAAGGTATGAGATATATATATATATATATATATATATATATATATATATAATATATATATATATATATATATATATATATATATATATATATATATATATATATATATATATATATATATATATATATATATATACTATATATATATATATATATATATATATATATATATATATATATATAATATATATATATATATATATATATATATATATATATATATATATATATATATATATATATATATATATATATATATATATATATATATATATATATATATATATATATATATATATATATATATTACATTTATTTTTTTAAAATAGAGGAATTATTTGATGATTGGAACAAATAAATTGTAATTATTTAATTAATTTATTGTGATAATTATTTATCCTTCATAAGGATAATATATCTATTTTGAGAGAATGGTCAAGAGGGAGTAGGATCTCAGAGAATGATTTAGTCAATAATAATAATAATAATAATAATAATAATAATAATAATAATAATAATAATAATAATAATAATAATAATAATAATAATAATAATTTTAATGCGAGAAATAATAGTAATAATAATACGAGTAATATTAATAATAATAATACTAATAATAAATATTTTTAATAAGAAAAATAATATTTGTATGGTTGTACAGAAGTGTTCGTCACTGACCATTGTGAAGTGAGATAAAGGAAAGAAGAAAGAGAAGAAGTGAAGAGAAGGAGGATTGGAGGAGAGAGGAGAGAGGAGAGAGGAGAGATAAACTTCAAGGCATTCCATGTCATCTTAAGGTAATTTTTTTTAGGAGGAAAGAGAATGTAATTTTGATGAGAGAGTTCAAGGGTGTGTGAAACCGTCTTTAAAAATTGGGAAATTCATATTTTTATTTTTATTTTTATTTTTTCCTTTTTATTTTTATAAATTCAAACGTTGACACAATTTTAAGGTATTAGAACACAGTTACAAAATCGTGTTCCTTTAAGGCAAATTGCAATAATTAGTAAAATTTCCCTCTAAAATAATCAAAATGTTTTTGATTTTCGTAATCTTTTCCCTGGGGTAAAAACGCTTCGTTCAAGTAGTTTTTATGGGTAGAAACCCAGTTCAAAGTTACATTCTTACATTCAATGAAAATTCATTACGACTGTCAGAGAAAAAGATAAGTAATCATTACCTTTGAGGACTGCCATATATATATATATATATTATATATGATATAGATATATAATATATATATATACCGATATATACCGATACCGATATATATATATATATATATATATATATATATATATATATATATATTATATATATATATATATATATATATATATATATATATATATATATATATATATATATATATATATATATATATATATATTTTTTTTTTTTTTTTTTTTTTTTATTTCACCACTGGTGGGCAAAGGCCAGAGGCCTACCAATATTCCACCAGAGTTAGGGGGAAAAGTCGGGAACATGGTCTAATTAAAGGCCGACATGACCTGATACACGGCGTTTGAAGGTGGCTAAGTCATAGGAAGTTGGGAAAATAGATGAAGGAAGTGTGTTCCAGACTTTACCAGTAGAGTACATGTAAGATTGAGCATAGCGGTTAAGTCTGGGGTCAGAGAGTTGGACAGAGAAAGGATGAGACTGTGTAGAAAGACGAGTCGCACGAACCCTTCTCAGTGGAGGAGGTATGCGACGAGAGAGTTCAGAAGAGCAGTGTCCATTGTAATAGCGATAGTAAAGAGAGAGTGACGCAACATTTCGACGGGCAGAAAGAGATTGGAGAGAATTAGTGAGAGCAGGAGAGTTGATGAGACGAAAAACTCTAGACTCCACCTTTTCAAGGAAGAGCTGTATGAGTGGAACCACCCCAGATGTGTGACGCATACTCCATACAAGGGCGAACAACACCCCTATACAGAGCAAGCAACTGGGGTGGTGTGAAGAAATACTGAAAGCGCCTCAGAACACCCAACCTCTTAGAAGCTTGTTTAGAAAGAGAGGTAATGTGATCTTTCCAAGAAAGATCACGAGAAAAAGAAACACCTAGAATATTAAGGAGAGATGAAGGTTTGAGTTGCGTGTTTTCGAAGAAGATATCGTAGTTGTGTGGAAGATTGTGTCGAGTAGAGAGATGGAGGAATTGAGTTTTTGAGGCATTGAAAACAACCATGTTTTCTCTGCCCCAATTTGAAATGAGAGATAGATCAGAGGTTAGTTGCTCCAAGGCCACCCTCCTTGCCTCTATATTAACTGTTGCTGGGAGGGCGCCTTTCAAAATGAAAAGAGTAATGAAGGGTGGAGTCATCAGCATAGGAGTGGATAGGAGATGAAGTAATAGAGAGAAGGTCATTAATGAAAAGAGAAAAAGTGTTGGGATAGGACAGATCCTTGAGGAACACCACTATTTATAGATTTATAGGATGAACGGTGGCCGTCTACAACAGCTGCTATAGAACGACCAGAAAGGAAATCAGAGAGAAGATCACAGAGAGAAGGATAGATTCCGAAAGAGGGAAGTTTGGAAATCAAAGCTTTGTGCCAGACTCTATCGAAAGCCTTCGATATGTCTAGCGCCACAGCAAAAGATTCACCGAAATGCCGAAGAGCGGAGGACCAAGAGTCAGAGAGAAGGGAAAGAAGATCACCAGTAGAGCGTTTCTTACGAAAGCCATACTGGCGATCAGAGATAAGATTAGAAGAATTGAGATGTTTCCAAATCTTCCTGTTAAGGATAGATTCGAAAACTTTAGAAAGAACGGAGGTTAAAGAAATTGGACGGTAGTTAGAGGGTTGAGAGGGGTCCCCCTTCTTCGGCACAGGCTGAATGAGCGCACGTTTCCAGCAAGAAGGAAGGTTGAAGTAGAAAGACATAGACGAAATAGTTTACCAAGGCAGGGTGCAAGCTCGGAAGCACAAGTTTTGAGAACCACAGGAGGGATACCATCAGGACCGTACGCCTTCTTAGTGTTAAGCTCAGAGAGAGCAGAAATGACATCTTTAGAAGAAATTACAATTTTAGGCATAAATGAGTTGGAGGGGGTTGAAGGAGTAGGAATAGCTCCGGAATCGTCTAAGGTTGAATTTAAGGCAAAAGTTTGAGCAAAGAGTTCAGCTTTAGAGGAAGGCAAAACGGCAGTTGAACCGTCAGAAGATACTAGAGGAGGGAAAGAGGAAGAAGCAAAGTTAGAGTTGAAATTTTTTGCAAAATGCCAGAAAGGGCGAGAGGAAGAGGAGCCAGAAAGATTATTGCATTTGCGCGACGGAGAAAAGGGTTTTTGGTATCTCGAAGAATAGATTTTGCACGATTCCGGGATGAAATATAAGTTGCGTGAGTTTCTGGAGTTTGAAGACGACGGTAATCCCTGAAGGCAGCATCCCTGCTGCGGATTGCACGAGAATAAGCAGAGTTAAACCAAGGTTTATTAGGTTTAGTGGAAGGGAAAGAATATGGAATGTACGCCTCCATGCCAGAGAGAATCACCTCAGTTATGCGCTCTGCACACTCCGAGGGACCCCTCCCACGGAAACAGTAATCATTCCATGGAAAATCAGAGAAGTACAACCGCAAGTCAGACCAGTTAGTGGCACCGAAATGCCAGAAACGTCTCCTCGCCGAAGGGCGGGGGCCGTTCTTGCGGAAGACTTGAAGGAGACAGGACAAGATACGGAGATAAGAAGGTGATCGGATGAACCCAGAGGAGGAAAGAGTTTAACAGTATAAGGAGAAGGATTAGAAGTTAGAAAAAGGTCTAGAATGTTGCGTTCATCACCAAGACTGTCAGGGATACGGGTAGGGAGATGCACCAACTGCTCAAGGTTGTTCTGGATAGAAAATTGGAAGGCGAGTTCACCAGCTGGATCTTGAGAACTAGATGAAAGCCATTGGCGGTGGTGAACATTGAAATATAAAAATAATATAATAATATATATATATATATATATATATATATATATATATATAATATATATATATATATATATATATATTATAGTATATATATATATATATATTATATATATATATATATATATATATATATATATATATATATATATATATATATATATATATATATATATATATATATATATATATATATATATATATATATATATATATATATATATATATATATATATATATATATATATATATATATATATATATATATATATATATATATATATATATATATATATATATATATATATATATATATATATATATATATATATATATATATAATATATATATATATATATATATATATATATAATATATATATATATATATATATATATATATATATATATATATATATTATAATTTGCTGCCCCTTCTTTCCCTAATTTTGGAACCATAACACAAGAGCCATATATATATATATATATATATATATATATATATATATAATATATATATATATATATATATATATATATATATATATATATATATATATATATATATAATATATATCTCGCATTTCATATTGGGGCAGAGAAAACATGGTCGTTTTCAATGCCACCAAAACTCCATTATTCCATCTCTCCACTCGACACAATGTTCCACACAACTATGACATCTTCTTTGAAAACACAACTCAAACCTTCATCTCTCCTTAATATTCTAGGTATTTCTTTCTCGTGATCTTTCTTGGAAAGATTACATTTCCTCTCTTTCAAAATAAGCTTAAGAGGTTAAGGTGTTCTGAGGCTCCTTCAGTATTTCTTCACTCCACCCCAGTTGCTTGCTCTGTATAGGAGTATTGTTGGCCCCTGTATGGAGCAAGCCTCACACATCTGGGGTGGTTCCACTCATACAGCTCTCCTGGAAAAGGTGGAGTCTTAGGGCTTTTTGCCTTATCAACTCTCCTGCTATCAGTAATTATCTCCAATCTCTTTCTGCCCGTCGAATTGTTGCGTCACTCTCTCTATACTATCGCTATTACAATGGACACTGCTCTTCTGAACTCTCTCGTCCCATACCTTCTCCAATGAGAAGTGCTTGTACGACTCGTCTTTCTACACAGTGTAATCCTTTCTTTATCCAACTCTCTTACCCAGACTTAACCGCTATGCTCAATCTTACATATACTCTGCTTGTAAAGTCTAGAATACACTTCCTTCATCTATTTTCCCAACTTCCTCTGACTTTCCAAACTTCAAACGACGTGTAACAGCTCATGTCGGCCTTTAATTTATCCAGATTTCCGACTTTCCTTCTAACTCTGGTGGAAATTTGGTAGGCCTCTGGCCTTTGCCCATCAGAGGTGAAATTAAAAATAAAAAAATTAAAAAAATAATAGTTATAATAATAATAATAATAAAATAATAATAATAATAATAATAATAATAATAATAATAATAATAATAATAATAATAATAATAATAATAATAATAATAATAATAATAATGATAATAATAAAAATAATAACGATTAAGCAATAAAGATAATAATAATAATATTAATAATAATAATAATAATAACAATAATAATAATAATAATAATAATAATAATAATAATAATAATAATAATAATAATAATAATAATAATAATAACAATAATAGTAAAGTGCTATTATAAATTATGAAGGACGTGAAAATTGGT
The DNA here is from genome assembly GCA_009176605.1 of Armadillidium nasatum. Classification (NCBI taxonomy): domain Eukaryota; kingdom Metazoa; phylum Arthropoda; class Malacostraca; order Isopoda; family Armadillidiidae; genus Armadillidium; species Armadillidium nasatum. The sequence goes on along the minus strand of SEYY01019272.1, from coordinate 5,588 downwards.
AATGAACTGTAAGTCCTATTAAGTACAAATCTTTATTACGCAGACCCTTTTAAGGGACTTGATTGATGACATAATTTTTCAATAGTGTTGATGGTACGACTTGCAGGTGGAGGTGAAAACATCATTTACATTCTAAACATTATTCATACTATATATATATATATATATATATATATATATATATATATATATATATATATATATATATATATATATATATATATATATATATATATATATATATATATATATATATATATATATATATATATATATATATATATATATATATATATATATATATATATATATATATATATATATATATATATATATATATTATATATATATATATATATATATATATATATATATATATATATATATATAATTATAATTGAAAAAAAAAAAAAGCTCAAAATTTCTATTGAAATAAAAAAAAATTTAAAATAATTTGTTTATTAATTTTCCATATAGTTATAATGAATGCTTTTCGGGAAATGGCACTTCCCTATCATCAGGATATAAAATATAATACAGGATGAATAAATTAGATTAACACCAAATATATTCAATATTTGCATAATT
>SEYY01019271.1:57500-60751 GCA_009176605.1 Armadillidium nasatum | reverse complement strand
TTACCTCGATAATAGTTGGGTAAGGTTGCACTGGGAGTGTGGCTATGGCAGCTGGAACTGTTGTTTCTTGAATAATTTGATACCCTTCGTTACCTGGTGTGCCAACCGGTCTTATTACTTCCCAGTACTGATTTTGTGGGGTAGTGGTAACCAGCGCGAGTAGAACAGTTAATACAATGAACCTCAGATAGCTCGTGGACGATTCTTCTCTGCTAATCATCTCCATGATGAACCAAATCTAACTAAAACGAAATGTGTGAAAATCATTTTATATATCGCTGCTAAAATTTTCCCTCCCCATATTTTGAAAGAGAAGGCGTGATTGAGAGAGTGAGAGAGAAAGAGAGAGAGAGAGAATGGAAGAAAGAGGGAGAGACTATCCCTTTTCGAGGGAAAATGAGGGATAAAATGGGAGGGAAAAAAGAGGGGAAATTTTTGTCCAAAGAATTGAATGCATACGAGAAAAAAAAAGGCGTCACGAGTGTGACTCGCTTACATTACTCTTACCTCTTCTCGGCGCTTGAGATAAGTTCATGATGACGTAATCAACCCCGTTTTCGATACAATGCTCTTTTTTTTACCCTAATTAAGCATTAAGGGCAAACTATTATATTATGTAGGGGAAAATTTTGCTCCATTATTAAAAAAAAAAAATGTTATTCGGAATTAATTAAAAACGCAAATATAAATTATACACTTTGATATGCGATTTTTTAAACAATTTTAATGTTGGTAATACTGAAAAAGTTAATGGGAAATTAACTAATAATTTAGAAATTAGTCAAAATATATCAATAAAACTATAGGATATATATATATATATATATATTATATATATATATATATATATATATATATATATATATATATATATATATATATATATATATATATATATATATATATATATATATATATATATATATATATATATATATATATATATATTAATATATATATATAAATATATATATATAATAATATATATATAATTTTAATATATAATAATAATAATAATAATAATAATAATAGTAATCATAATGACCGCAATGGTAATTGTAGATAAAAACAAAGTTTACCTAGTAGGTAAACTTTGATAAATATCAGAGAAAATAACAATAACAATAGGAGCATACGATGTAATAATAATAATAATAATAATAATAATAATAATAATAATAATAATATAATAATAAATAGAATAAAAGAATAATAATAATAATAATAATAATAATAATAAATAATAATAATAGCAATAAAAATAATTTTTGTGATAGTAATAATTATAATTACTATTATTATTTTAATACTTTTATTAATTGTAAAATATTTCAATATTAAGTGATATTTTAGTATTTCACGAAACGACCTCCTGGGATGGGTGATTCCTAACATTTTCTGGTTGGCTATTTCATTTAGTTATTCCTTTCCAAGAGAAACACCCCGACATTTTGTTCGAGTGTATTTTGCTTTGTATTTTTCACAAATTCCCAATTTTTTTGCATGTGAACCCCCCCTCCCCCCGAAGCCCTAACTTTACGTGTGTGGACCTCCCATTTACTCATATGTAATAATCCTAAATTAAATAAACATTTTATCTTTGAGGACCCCCCCCCCCAAAGTTTCTGTGATCTCTGGGGGGTCCAAGTGAACCCCAGTTGGGGGACGTTGGTCTATTATATGGGATATTAATCAACGGAGATTGGTTTTTCTCACACATTAGTTCTGCATTATTATTTTAGTCATATCATTTGAAATTTCACTTATAATATCAAAAATATTATTTGCTCACTGAAAGAGTTTAAGGTGTCATGAAGTTTCAGTATAGAAAAACTATTGAAAAGTGAAGTTGTATATAATCGTAATTATTAATAGACTCTTATAATATATGAATTACCTTTTTCTGCATAGTTACTTGATGTTGCAACAAGTACTTGTTGATAATACCTTAAATTAACAGACACTGTGGTAGGTGAGGATGAGTAAGACTGAATGTAGTAAAGATTTTTAAATATGTATTTTGGGACAGAATGAATGTAATGAAAGATTTGCGTAAGATAGTTTGCTAACAAGATTATTGATATGTTCTTGAAAGTCGAGGATAATAATAATAATAATAATAATAATAATAAATGTTTAATTTCTAGAAAGAAGATCAGTATTTTGGAAATCCTACTAAAATTACAAAACACCGCACTTTCTAATTTTCGATTTACTCTTTTACCATTGAAGGTTTACGAACGTATTTCTAACCTTAATCATTTGCTGTGACGCTGATGGTACAACGAAATATCTATTTACGAAACTCTCTCTTTCCGTTTTTAATTTGTTTCCCTTTGAAAACTTGATTAGATTTAATTCTGACTGTTTTATATAAGTTGTTGTAGATATTCGCTTGCGGTTCTTCCTATAAATTTGTGAATATGAACATTCCTCAAGTTTAAGTTCTATCACAAACTCTTTTTAATGATAAAAATGAACCTTTTACCAGTCAGACAGTTAATCTATCTACCCTTACGTTTTTTATAATGCTTTGCACCAGTGTTGCGGAGCCACAAGGGTTTGAGTGGAGCTGCAGTCTGAAATTTTTTTAAAAAAATATTTTTTTAACTATAAAATAATTGTGTCCGAAGAAGGATGAGAATAATTTTAAAATAATAAAAAAAGAGAGTCGAAGGTTGTAAACTAATTTACAAATTATGCAGTTTGAACTACTTCCATTTTGATAGTAAATGACTCGGCTACAATAATTAACGCTTGAATTGAAAGGTGAAAATTAGGGCAATAATCCTTGATCTAATTCGTATGTTTAACAGGAACAAAGAGAATATATTTCCTGTCGATGTTTTAAAAACTAAATTTCTCCTTTTCATTTGCTATAATTTTTGACGTGAATTAAACTTATAATTTAACCTAATTCTTCTTAAAATTCTAAGAAACTTTTTTATAATCTTTTACAGACGAACAAAAAGTATACATCAAAGTTACTTTTGTTGCACCACCAAAACTGCATAATTAAATCTCTTCATATTTTGCACATTCTCCCTATATCTTGACTATTAAAAAGGGCATTAATCTTCTTAGGTCCTAGTCCCATAACTCCTCCTCTGATGAAAATTTGTGTGTCCGTGTATCATCACAGTCTCATCCTTTCTCTTTGTATATATATATATATATATATATATATATATATATATATTATATATATATATATTATATATATATATATATATATATATATATATATATAT
>SEYY01019271.1:45000-52500 GCA_009176605.1 Armadillidium nasatum | reverse complement strand
TCACCTCCTACATTTTACAAAAGATATGTCAACGACATATTTTCCCTTTTCCTCCTCAATAGAACATGCGAATAAGTTCCTTCCGCACATCAACACCTTGCATCCCAACATACAATTTACATTAGAACATAAACATCTTTACACGCTTCTATTTCTAGATGTTTTTGTTACCAAAATTCCTCAAATGTTCACTACAAACGTTTACAGAAAACCAACATTTACACCAACTATAACTAATTATTACAGTTCCTCTCTTATTACATAGAAAACTAACACCATTCTTACATTCATACATAAAGCATATGGAATTGTCTCGTCTTACCTCAATTTACACAATGAATTTCAATTTCTTCATGATTTATTTCTCACACACACAATTATTCACCTAACATAGCATCACAATATATCTCTCGTTTTCTTTACAATAAATATCGTCCCACATTCCCCACATTACTAGCCCCTAAAAAAAAATATTTACATTAGTTTTTCTTATCTCAATTCTTCCACCACAACCATGACACGTAAAATACGAAAGATCCTGTCATTACATTTCCATCATATAGACTTTCGATTCACATACAGTACTTCTCTTTTTCATTACAAACAGTCATTGCCCTTTCCACTCAAAGCCTCGGTGGTATATAAGTACTCTTATTCCTTGTGTAGTAAGGGCTACATAGGATCTATCACCAGGATTTTGAGATTTCGGATCTGTGAACACCAGGGCATCTCTCATCGCACTTCTCTTCCTCTTTCTACTCCAGCTTTTTCTAACATACAGATTCACACACAAACATGCAACACCTTTCCTCTCCCCAAACACTTCAACGTTCTAGACACCAACTCTGATCCCACGTCGTTACACATACTAGAATCTCTATACATTCTTAAACAAAAACCAGACTTAGTAAACAATAATTTAACCACTACCCCTCTCTATATAGCTGATTCCTAATTCTATTTGGGTCCTATATGCTAGCCACAACATAATAATTCAAATAATATGGTTCTTTCTCTTATAACTTTTCTACCAATAATTTTTACAAGAATACATCATTTATTCACTAGATATTAACTAGCCAGCAATATAATATTCCATGTTTCCCATTCTATCATGACATATGTATGATATGCCTCCTTTTCAAATATTGAATGCATTCTTCTACGTGAGTTTATGATACTAAATTTTATATTACGTGCATGGTATGTTTTGTGTATGTATTTAAACCCATATATATAATATATTATGGTTGCCTAACGAGCTCTGCGGCTACAATATATTTTTGATTTTGGTTTTCAGATGTGCTTTTTCACCTCTGTGTGTGTGTGATAGTCTTTTAATGAATGATTTGTTGTGTATCTCTGGATTCGTAAACATTAACACTAACTACACAGTTGTTACGTTAAATGTCGGGGTCAACATTTATCAATGATTGGATTTGTATTTCATATGTTTAACTGTAATTTAAACGTATAATTGTATATATAACTGTAATTTATGATATCATTGTATCAATTCATACAACCAACTCACTTATCTAGTTTACATAATTTTTTGGTAATTTATACAAGCTCGCCTCCTTAGTAGCTATGTAGAAGACGTCTCTTCTTGTCTTGTTTTAATTTACTGTGTATAGGTTTATTTAGTTTATTATTTATATCACTTATAGTGTTAATTTTAATGCCGTTTATATCAAAAATGTAATTAATTGTTCTTTCTCTTTCTCACAGCTATATACTCTTGAAAATGGTTTAAGTGAAATCGAAACGTAGAGAATAATGTTAATAATTTTTATAGTTAATAAATCATTTATAAATAATAGTCTAACTCCATCTTAACTTGATGCCATGCTTATTTTTCGTCATACTATTTATAATAGGAAAATTAATATTTACATCATATCCTACAAAAAAAAAAACTTATTCAAATACACATGGCAAATAATATATATATATATATATATATATATATATATATATATATATATATATATATATATATATATATATATTATATATATATATATATATATATATATATATATATATATATATATATATATATATATATATGGGTTGGAAATAAGAAACGTTTGGTATGTAGCTTCACTAACTGCGCAAGATTGTTAAGAAAAGCAAAAGAATAATAACTATACAGTCATAGACGTTGGTAAACATCGAAATCTCCAATAATAATGATTTCAGAGAAAGAAAAAGGAAGAATATGATATATTTGGGATTAGTTCTAGAGTTTTAAGATAGAATGAAGAATTAGAGGTTAAAAAACACAATAAATTAATTTAATTAACGATTAGCCACTTAGCAAGAGAAACGTCATAAGGTAATTAAATTTAGAAGACTAAAGAGAGCGTGAAATCTAACATGCACCATTGGACTTTTCATGATAGTTAAGGATAGAGAGATAAAATGACGCTACAGTGTAGGTATCAATGCAAGTGCTGATCAACAAAGTCAAAATTAGAATGATCGCCACTAATATTGCAAATATGAGTGTAGAATGAAGATAAAACTTCAATGAATGCAGGTGATTTTCTTAAGAGACACCAATCCCTACAACAGTGGTTGTAACTTACGAGCGATGATGGAGGGAGGAGGAGGGAGGGGAGGATGAAGTTATATTTGGATGCCGATTCCGGTATCTTCGAGGCTATATGATTTGCTGCTGCCATTAAAAATGATGAAATAGTATGTATAGGGACAGCTATTTCAAACTGGCGTGCAAGAAGTTAATAAGTGATGAACAAAAAATAACTCTGTTTGCATTCAAAAAAATGCAAAAAAAAAACAAATTACAATTCACAGGGTAAATGTACAAACTTTGTTTATATATTTCACTCAAATTCACTATACTCAATGGTGAGCTGGAGCCGATTCGCCCGAATCGGTTGTAGTGTTTTTTTTCAGGAAAGCAAACCGGTTAACTCTTCTGCTGCTTAATCAAACATGGAAGCGATACGGTTGTAAAGACGTAACTAAACAGAGAACTGTAAATGAAATTGTGATAGCTCACTATTAAGTCTATACCTACATAAAATTAATATATCTTTTTACGAGAGTACTTTTATAACAGCGAAAAATTTCCCTTTCATCATAGGTTATTTTTAAAAACGACAAAATCACGCTACTGGATTTAAGGTAATAAAATGAACAAACATTTTAATAAGCCAAGGTTGAGCATTGCACAATATACCGTTAGAAATTTCAAACAAAAACCAAATACCCTTTGCAACTCTTCTGATAACAGTACGTGCTATTTTTCGTCCATCCCAGCTCACCAAATCTTAAGAGAGCGAGGTTTGGTGTGAAGGACCTGGTGGTCAATTAAGGAAGATATCAAATTATTAACGATCATACCACGCCATATGTTTGCACAGGAAAGATGAAATTTTTATTGCGTGGTGTGTTAATTTTCCGTCAATCTATAACGATAACTGTAATGGCAGTTGTTGGTACCGTTACGTTTGAAAGTACATTCGTCGATAAACATTTGAAATGAATTAACAGACGGTTAATACTAACAGGACTCCAATTGACTCCTTTCAACTTCTGTACGAAGGTGTCGCACCCACAGCATGTCAAATAGATACAAATCATGCTAATCTTATGTGCGATATACTCTTGTATGTGAAACACATATCAGTGTAGAAATTATTCTTGTGCCTGTAGTAAAACTTTGTATTATAAACTCAATAAGGTCTTCCACCTTACCTATAGTTTGTTCAATAGTAGGTCTACTTTGAGGAGAATTAAGACCTCTGTGAACTAAAATCAGTTTTATGCAGTTTGGAGTAAATACCTAGTAGCCCCTTTTTGAATATGATACTCGGACGTTAAGAAGCCCTTCAGAGTATTCTCTATAAACAGAAATATAATTTCCGTTAAAAAAAAAAAAAAAAAAAAAAAAATTGTAAACGAACAAACCACCATTTCATAATGTGAAAGAATTTAGGGTATTCGTCTTCTCGGATAGGGCAATGCCCGTAAGATGCGAACTTGAATGTTATAGTTAAATAAATATATGTATATTAATTCTAATAATACAGATAAGCAGCATAAACTTTAAAAATAATAATAAAATAATAATAAATAATAAATAATAATAATAATAATAATAATAATAATAATAAAAAACAATCGGCAAATGAGTGTTTGAAATGAAGGTAACTAATGCTATACTAATCCTAATAATAATAAATACTTTATAATAATTAATAATAATAATAAATTAATAATCCAAATAATAATAATAATAATAATAATAATAATAATAATAATAATAATAATATATGGCAAAAATTTAGCCACGGGTTCAATGTCTTAATTATGCATTCTACGCAATATTTTTATCCATTAAGATAAGTAGGGGGCAGACCCCCCTCTGCCACTAATTCATATATATATATATATATATATATATATATATATATATATATATATATATATATATATATATATATATATATATATATATATATATATATATATATATATATATATATATATATATATATATATATATATATATATATATATATATATATATATATATATATATATATATATATATATATATATATATATATATATATATATATATATATATATATATATATATATATATATATATATATATATATATATATATATATATATATATATATATATATATATATATATATATATATATATATGTGTGTATGTGTGTGCGCGTGCGTGCGTGCGTGCGTGCGCGCGTGCTTATAAACTAAAGAAATAAAGCATTTTAATTTGTCTTTACAGATAATAAAATTCAGAATAAAAATTTATTTTCAATATCTTTTCCATGCGTTATTTAAATTTACGTATAACATTTTAATTTTGTGTGTTTGTGGGGTGGGGGTGGAGGGGGATGAGCTGCTTTGTTTACAATCTCTTCAGCACTTTCCCACCCACTTAATTTCGGCTATAGATTGTACTGAACCCACAATTAGTAAAAAGTTTGGATTTTAAAAATTTTTGATTTGACTTTCATTCTATTTAATATTGTTAAAAATTTGAGTTTCTAAAAATCTTTTTGTTTTGTTTTGTTTCCGAGAGCGGACTTCACCTACGAGGGCATATATCGTCCCTCCAGGCAGACAAAATACTGCCCTTCAGGCCACCACCAGTTCAAAGCGAGGGAACCACACGCTCCGAGAGCTGGTGATGCTCTCTCTTTCTAAAAATCATTAAATTTATGATGCGTACCTGTTAATCAGGAGGTGCCTAGTACTCTTGTTACGTTTTGCCTTGAACCAAGAACCATTAAATCACTTTGACAAGTAGAAAACCTTCAATATCATAATTTTCTTAAATAAAATTAAATAAATTTAGTTTATGTATTGTTGATATCGATTTTATTAGTTCGTTTACGATATTTTAAAATTTTATTTTCATAATTTTTTATCATAGTAAATATTTTATAGGCTTAAGCCTCATGTAATTTTTTTTAGCAGAAATAGTGTAAACACATATAATTAACATATTTCACTATACTCTGTGGTGAGGCCTGGAGCAGATTCTCCTGAACCGGTAGTTTAGTGGGTTTTTTTTTTCTCAGGAAAGCGAACTAGTTAACTCTTTTACTGTTTAATCTAAAAGGGAAGTGATACGGTTGTAAAGTCTCTAACTTAGCAGAGAAACAGTAATTGGAACTGTGTCGACAGCTCACTCTACTGAACCTATGTTTAGATAAAAATTAATATATATTTTTACACGAATATTTTTTTTAACAACAGAGAAAAATTTCGGATTCAGTATAACTTAATATTATTAATCACCACAAAAAACACGCTGCACTATTTAAGGTAATAAAAAGATCGCACATTTTCATAAGCCAAGACAGCACTGCACTTAACATACACTATTAAAATCAAAGGTAAGTTTTATGACTACGGTTCGATAAGTTTTCTACCCTTTTAAAACTATTACTACTACTACTACTACTACTAATAATAAGTATATTAAAATGCATTAAAAAAAGCCTAATGAAACATGGAAGAACACTTTTTACAATAAATTTATTGTAATACACCAAAAACTTAAAAAAATAAAAAATAAAAATACTATAGAGACAATATTTATTCTTGTAAATGGAGGTCACCATTTTGAATATCGATAGATCGATATATCAAGAGAATATATAGTCATCAAAATCGATTTTAGTTTTAAATATAAATATACAATGAAATATTAAACTCCCAACAACTCGGGGGGGGGGGGTTTAGGGTTACGAGGGCAGAGCCTCCGTATACAAATGTTCATGTGACTTGCATTCATTTGTATTAACCGAATATTAATTTTGATACAGATATATAGAATACTGATATATAGGAATATAGATTTTCAAAATGGCTGCCTACTTGTATAATAGTATGTCATTTTGAAGTAAAAATGATTATTTTCTGTATTTATTAAAACAAAAGTGATCTCCCGTTCTTCATTAGGTTTTATTTAATGAATTTCGAAATTTTTTTAACCTTTATACTTTAAAAAAGGAGATAAAACTTATCTTACCATAGCAAGGAAATTACCAAATCAAAATTTAAAGATAAAAAAATTGGTTTGTTGTTCTTAAGAGATAAAACAGGAATAAACATCCTGTTCAAGTGTTTTGAAGATTTGTCGTAAACATCATACATATAATAAACACATTATATACTGCAAAATACTGCTTATATATATATATATATATATATATATATATATATATATATATATATATATATATATATATATATATATATATATATATATATATATATATATATATATATATATATATATATATATATATATATATATATATATATATATATATATATAATTATATTAATAATATATTAAGTAATAATTATTAATAATATTAAATAAAAAAAAAATAAATAAATATAATTAGTTAATTAGCTAAATTAAGTTCTATTTAAAAAAAAAATATATATACAAATTTTTTTTTTTTTTTTTTTAATTAAAATTTTCGAAAATTTTTTGCATTTAAATTTAAAAAAAAAAAAAATTAAAGATAATATTTTTATTGTCAATTTTTATTTAATATTTATTTATTATATTATTATTAAAGTACAAAATATTTAAAAAAATTGTATAATATATTAATATATATATATATATATATATATATATATATATATATATATATATATATATATATATATATATATATATATATATATATATATATATATATATATATATATATATATATATATATATATATATATATATATATATATATATATATATATATATATATATATATGGCTAAAAGATCACCTTCAGCAGTATGGGAGTACTTTACAATGTTTCAGGATAGGTTCGAAATAGCTAAATGTAACATGTGCAGTCAGGAAATTAGAAGAGGATCTCCGGGTGCCCCAAGTTAAAATTTTTCAACCAAATCTTTATGGGGCATCTAAAATCAAAACACAAAGATGAACATTCACT
>SEYY01019271.1:0-40000 GCA_009176605.1 Armadillidium nasatum | reverse complement strand
CATAACAAACAAGCCTGGAATTAAAACTCTTCTCTCTATATTCGTCTGGAAACAATACGCAACTTGCGCTACGACGATATTTGAAATTTGCTAAAAAAAAAAAAAAATTTTTTTAATCAAATATTATGTATGTTCAGAGTCGGAGCTAGGAAATTTTAAAATGGCAGAGGAATACACTACGAGGATTTTTTAACGGTCAGACGATAGTGCTGTAGGTAATTGGATCATTAAGATTTATTCATGAGAAGAATATTTGACGAGAGAAATCTCATCTGGAAGGGGAAGAAAAGGATGGCAAAGTTTAAGTTTAGTAGCAATTGTAGATACAAAAGAGAATACAGATCTGAAATGAGTGGAAAAATGGAGAGTTAAATCATCAGCGTAAGAATGAACAAAATTAGAAGTGCAGATAAGATAGTTGATTAAAACTATACAAAAATAAGTCTTCAAGAACACAACTATTAACAGAACAGGAGGAAAAGGTCGCTCCATCGAAAAGGTTGTCTATAGAAAATTGTGTAAAACATTGGTTATGTAAAGTATATATGAGAGCGGTTTGCTTACTTAGTCAGCCGTTTTTTTCGTAATCAACAAAAGCCAAACTTACGAGGCTTTTCATATTAGTTATTTCTATCAACTGTTGAAATATATGGATATTATTAGTTGTGCTAAAATCATTTCTAAGACTTGGTTGTTCATCCGATTGATTAAAAGAGATTTGCAGTATTTCTGTTAGTAATTATTTTTGTTTGTATAAGATAGCAAGTAAACTAATAGGTCTGTAGTATTATAGTCTTCAATGGTTCATTTTCATAAGGAAGTATGGAAGTGGCATTATAAATTGATTGAAGATTATTACAAATGGGTGGGAGATATAAAAAGGTGAATATTTAAATAAAAATTTTGGTGATCATACAACAGGATGTTAGTAGTAACTACGCTATGCTCTTAACTAAGCGAATAGAATTCAGTATCCCATATAACAATTTTATAAATGGTCTAATGCTAGTATGAACATTTTAAATATAAAATCATTTTGGTTTTATTTGTGACGTCTTCAATTTTCATAATATTTTAATGGAACTAATCATTTTAAATTTATCTTTTATAAACTAAAAATATTTTATATAAGCCTTCAACTAGTATTAAGAGTAATAAAATTACTTGTAAACAAAGGCAAGTTACAAATATTAAAATATTTACACTCTGAAACATCGAATACAAATTATTTATATCGAAAAGGTTAAAAGAAAATAAAAATTTTAAGATTACTTTTACACATCCTCTAAGTATTTTCTTTCAATTCATGAAAGTATTTACTATTTTTTATTAAAACTGAATCAAATACAAAATTTACACAAGTAACAATTCTAAATAATATTTTAACCTGCCAATCATATTAAAACCTGGGTAGTTTATCGACAAATGTACATAATTTTTCTCATTTAAAACTAAGAATTCAAAACAATAGGAAAAAAAAATAAAAAATAAATAAAAAAAAAAAAAAATAAATAGATAATTTAAAAAAATGTTTTAATTAACATAACATGAAATATTAACAACCTTAACTATTTTTTTTCTTTGAAATAAAGATGAAAAATTACTCATCAGAGCTTGGACGATAGTTTGGAACACATTCTGGATATTTTTCGGTCAAAAAACTTTGAACTTGTCCATACTCAAGCTCCAACTGCCTCTCAATCTGCATATATATATATATATATATATATATATATATATATATATATATATATATATATATATATATATATATATATATATATATATATATATATATATATATATATATATATATAAGGAAGGATTTAAAGAATGTTTGTTTTTTATTTATCCCTTCTTGCTTCGCAGCAGGCGGCGAAGGGGAACCCAACAACACAAAGGTAAATTACCCTAACTCTGTATTAATCTAAAAATATATATATTAATATATTATTTTATATATTAATCTAAAATATAAATTCTAATTAAAATCATTCAACGTATTCTGCCATTTATTTTCTAGTGTATCTTTACTGTGCGACATGTATATATATTTTAATTATGAAATAAACGAGGAAAATTTTAATTAACTTGGAGCCCAACTTTCTTCTCCTTCACGCAAAGCTACAATATTAATTATTTAAGTTGGGGTACCAAACCCCATGCTGGTGACCATAGAGATAATATACGAAATTACATTCCAGCCGTAACACAAACTTTGCACGATAACTTTTTTCTGATTAAGGCCAAAAAAACCAGAATCACAAAAGTATTTTCCACAGTACGGTAAAACTTAAATTATTATTTATTACTTCATATATATGGAATTTCTGAGAAACTATTAAGCAGAATATTACCGTGTCTTTCAGAACTACTCCAATTATATTATATACTTACCTAATTGCACCTTTTAAAAAAGAATAATTAAGAATATGTATACTGTTTTTTTCCAGAAAAAAAAAACGGGAAGATTAAGTTTTTTTTCAATTTTCGTTTTTTTTTTTTTTGGTTTAAGGTTAAGTTTAATGAAAAATGAAAATGAATACATAGCCTAATATATAGCATTTTTACAGATATAAATTGGAAAATACAAACTAACTTCTGTGTTCTTAAGAAATTTGTTTCCATTTTTAAAGTGAAATTAAATTAGAACAATCTACAATTGGATTTACGACCCTAATACTGCTTCACTCACCAAAATGTAAATTTGAGAAAGACTAGATTCTGCAAGCATTCTCTTGACAATATCTGCAGTTCGGCAGCTTATTTTAATTTCATATTAATTTCAAAACGTAAATAAAAGCCTTAATTGCATATCCGTTATTAATTGAAGCTCTAGTTGCTTTTCTGAAACCAACTGAAGCCATAATTACTACTCTACAGTCAATTAAAACTCCAATTGCTTCTCTTAATTCAACTGCTGTTTCCATAGCTTGTGGTGGACTAGAATCTTCAAGAAACTTGCTACATCAGGCTAATTACATTTCGATTCTTTAGTTTAAAATTATTGGTTATTCTGTTGCAAACTTTTCATGTCTGAATTTACTCCTACTGAAGCTTCGACTATAGGCAAAGTTATTAGGTCGTTGCACACTAAAGAAAGATGAAACCGCAGAAGGCTTGCAACTTCGTTCAATGTTGACCCAACAGTAAAAATGAAGAATTTACAACTTCTGCAATGATTTTCTCTAGTAAAAACCAAGGTCTCCTTACCAAAAATATCTTAGATGAGAATTTGATGCTCGACTGGAACCAATAAATAACTGCTTTTCAACATAATTTGTTTCTTATATTTTGGGTGTATGTAAACTTTAATATATTTACATTTTATTATACATTATTATATAAATTCTTTAAAAATTAATAATATTTTGAGAGTTATTTATTAGTAAAGATTTATTGTGCAACCAGTGTATATTCAAATATAAAATAAAGGAAGACAACTTCAGTTAATTAGAAGTTAGATCTTCAACAAAAACACCATAAAATGGTGTTATAGAGGCACTTGACTTGGATATAATGTCAATTTAATAAATGAATTGAGAATTGTATACAAAAAAAAACACACTGATAATAATAAGATCGTTACCTCTCCATCTCACAAACAAATGAATCTATGTTATACTGCACTCGACATTCAGGGAAGGGAAATAGAACCAAAAGTCCATCTGACGAAAGCAAGTGGGACAGAGTTAGAAGCAAAAGGCTTGCAGTCTGATACTCATACCGGGCCTTGTTACAAATATACTTCAGTTTGATAACAAACAAAGAAATACAACTCCTTTTGTTAGTCTACAACCATCTTCTATTCTCTTCTTAGAGAAAGGATGTCGAAGGAAGAATCCTGTTTCTCTCAAGTCACTTATTTAAAAAGGATTGAGATAATCCTTATAAACGTTGAATAGAAATTAGATCCCAATATAAATATATATATACTAAACGTATGTACAGTAAGTCAGATGGATAGAGAGATTCATAGACAAAATGGGGATAAGCCCTTTTACATTTGAGTTTTAAATTCAAACTTCAACGACTTTTTTTTCAGGCTATTTTCTAATGAAAGTCAACGCCCTAATAATGCTTACGTCACAAATCTACAGTCATAGTATTACTATTCTTAAAGCAGCCAGAACTGTAAACAAATTTATGATTGGTTGATAAGAATTACACCCATGCCAACTCTTTTCTGATTGGAAGTAATAGTTTGTCCTATTTTAAACATATAAATTACAACGTCGCTAATTAAGCAATTTTTTTAAAACAAATGTTATCGTTTCTCCTGTAAAACTTTTTATCGAGAAAATAAATAAAGATAAATATAAAAAATATTTGTGTTTATCAAAATAACTCTTTGTTATTTACGAAGCCATTTTATATTTATTTTATTTTATATTTATATAATTTAGTTTCTTAATTGTTCTAAATTTATACCATTGATACATATAACAAATTTTAATTACATTTTTACTATGATTAGATATCCTGTAAATTAACAATCCACTTTATTGTGTTTTAAATTAAAATTTATAATTACCTTTTCATGATTCCGATTTTTTAAAACTTTTTTCAAGTGCGTCTCCCATGATGGTAATCTCTCATAAAATGGAACAAATTTCTTGCGCTCTATTTCAACTTTCCCTCCCATTCCATACTGAAAAATTAAAGTAACTTGAAATATATATATATATATATATATATATATATATATATATATATATATATATATATATATATATATATATATATATATATATATATATATATATATATATATATATATATATATATATATATATATATATACCTATTTGTTTATATTTAATTCTTCATCTTCACGAACATCAGAACTAGATCGAACATGTCCATTTGAAGGGGCTGCCATTATTTTTGGGGGCATTCCCGGTAAAAGTTTAGCTACGTAAAGTTGTTTTTCGTCAGCCATCTGTTGGTATGTTTTCTGCTCAAGAAAATAAATATATATATATGAGTAAATAGGTCTTGGTTTATTTTATGTGGGGTAATTGAAAAAGAACTCTTATATATATTCATATATATCGACACTAAAATTCAGAATTTCTTATTCTAGAGTTTAGGCAAATCAGACTGTAACGATAAGGAAACGCATTCCTATTAAATGCCATTATTTAACATGGTTTTTATGAATAATATTTGCAAATAAGAATAATACACGAAATGTATCAGAGTGATCTGAAGCAAAATGGATAGAAGCTATAATATGCTACCTAATGATTACGACGATGATTTTCAACCATTAAATAAACAAATGAATACAGTATTCTGAACTAATATTTATTCCTAAAGATATTTAATAGATAAAAAGAAAATATCTTTTCACCCCAATAAATTTGTAAAAATATTCAGAGTAATAATAATAACAACCTAACCTGATTTAGCAAACCAAGGAAAAAAGCCTTAGTTATATTCTGAGTATTTTTTGATCCCTCTACTTTTGCATTAAGGTTTTTAATACCAAGTACTTTACATATTTCTTTGATGACTCGATGGCACCTGAGTCCATATCCTTCAGGCTTCTTTTTCACAAAGATTTTGGTATACATAAACTCACAGTAAAAATCATGATAAACTGGAAAAAGAAAAAAGAAAATTAAATTAAAAGCTTCATAACATGCTAGTATCCAAGCTTTAAAATTTACACACACGTATATACAGAATAACAAAAAATAAATAAATAATTTAAAACATTTTAAGTCTAATACTAAAATTAATTTTTCTTTATATCGCAAAATTTAATTAAAATACGCTTCTTACCTGTGTCTCCTTCGCAGATATCAACATACAAAAGAAACTGGCCCACTTTTTTCCTTGCCTTTTCTATAGCGTTGTTGACATTGTTACCCTTAACCAATGTGAATCCTGCACAACCTTTCTTGTTTCCAGAGACTACGAACAAACTTGATCGTCTCTTCTGACCCAAATTACCTGTCATTATCTTCACAATTTTTGACTCAAGTATGAGTGTATCGAAGTCAGAAAAGTCATTACTATCACCTGATATATATATATATATATATATATATATATATATATATATATATATATATATATATATATATATATATATATATATATATATATATATATATTATATATAATATATATATATATATATATTACTACTACTATTTCTAAACAAGCTTCTAAGAGTTTGGGTGTTCTGAGACGCTATCGCAATTTCTTCACGCTACCCTACCCTTGTACAAGCAACAGGTATAGCGTGTAAAAATAACTTTATAAGAGTGTTGTTCGCCCCTGTATGGTGTACACCTTACACAACTGGAGTGGTTCCCCTCATACAGCTCCTCTAGAAAAAGTGGATTCTAGAACTTTTTGACTTATCAACTCTTTCGCTCTCCCTTTTTCTCTTCAGTCTCTTCCTGCCCGTCGAATTGTTGCTTCACTCTCTTTATACTATCGCTATTACAATAGACACTGCTCTTCTGAACTCTCCCGTGGCTGTATGAGTTCACGGTAGCTCAGTGGGTTAAATCAGTTATTCTCCGGCTTAAAGGATCTAGGTTCGCCCCTCGCTCTTGCGAGTGTTCCGCAAAAGCATACAATCTAGGTTGGAACCTGGGATCCAGTTACCTGACCAGACACAAAAAACTGTCGTTTGTAGGAGATTTTTTGTAGTTAGGTAATTAGTTAATATTTATGAGATTGTGTACTATTACGCTAATGTCAATACTCAAACATCACTTAAAAACATAGCTAACATAACAGTCCACGCTATTCCAACATACACATATCACATTCTACCTAATAGATTGCTCCAAGCGCAGTGAAGGACCGCCCATTAAGGATTCTAAACCACGCCCACTAATATGGCTGATCCAGTGCAGGGTTTTCCTATCCAAACCTAAATAATCTGTGAAACGTATCAACTTGGTCAAGAATAACACATAACTCAATTTTCCTTGGCAAAGAACCTCACTCCTCGAATAGAACTCAGCCCGTGAGTGACGGTGATTAAAAAAATTTTTTTTTGAGAAAGGTTCATGCTACTAGTCTTTCTACAGTCTCATCCTTTCTCTGTGTAACTTTTTGGCTCCAGACTTTACCGCTATGCTCAATCTTGCATGCACTCTACCGGTAAAGTCTGGAACACACTCCCTTTATGTTTTCCCAACTTTCTTTGACTTGCACACTTTCAAACGATGTATATCGGGACATGTACATCTTTAACTAGACCAAATTTCCGGTATTTCCCCAACTTTGGTGGGAATTGGTAGGCCTCTGTTCACCAGTGTATATATATATATATATATATATATATATATATATATATATATATATATATATATATATATATATATATATATATATATATATATATATATATATATATAATTCTTTGATATCGCATTAAAGTAAATTTATCTTGAATTTATATTTTCTTTCTTTACTTGAAAAATACATCTATCATTATTATTCTTGAAACCTGGATTCGTTTTCTAAGCGATTTCACTAATTCTTTACACTAACTTTCTTTTTATTTGTGGTTACATGTCAGGGTTGGCAACAACAACAACAAGCAAACAAAAACATAAACAAAAAAAATAAAAAATAAAATAAAAGCTATTTAAATTGTTTTTACTTTGTATTTTTGACTTTTTGGATGCCTTAATGAGAATTAAATTTTATGATTAATAAAAATAATAATAATAAATAAATAACTTTAATTAAGGTTATAAGAGAACCATCTACCATGTATTGATGAAAAAAAAAAAAACAACTACCTCTTAGGCTTGAAGATATCTCGCAATCAATTAGTTTTCTTATTTGAATAATGCTACTAGATCACCTCAGAGAAAATTGAGGCTATGGTGAAATAATAATTTATACTAAAAGCGTACAAACCACTATCAGAAGAATAGTGGTATCAAAATAATATACTTTGTATTACTCCCAATAATATCTGTTATTACATTTAATTTTCACTACATTTGCAAAAATAAATTTAAATGACCAAAAACACCTGGAATTAACTATAATTTCAGGTAGTTTTTTGGGTCATTTAAATATATACAATTTAACCTGTAAATAAAAAAATATAAATAACAAAATTATTGTTAACAATACCCATAGCTACAGAATATTGTATTCCTAATTATTCAATTCGATATGATATTTATCCTACGATTTCTATCAGTCATCATATCCAAAATTAATGTCTTTAATACAATGAAGATGATGTTAATAATACATAATAATAATAATAATAATAATCTATCCTTTAAAATACACCTTACCTTCATTTTGAGAAATAGGGGGCCCAACGTTTCTACCAGCCCAATTACAACTAGTCCAGCCTCTTTCTAACGGACTTAATCTTGCCCTTCTATATTTTCCCATACTATTACGGATTTCCTCTAACTTTTTCGTTCTTGTTTCATCTTTAGGACGTTCTTCTATACGGGATAGAGCGTTCCCCGAAAAAATTGGGGCATTCAATCCAGGAAACACTACATTTTCTTCCCCTGAAAATATTTATAAAAAAAATATATATATATATTTAAATAACAATAAGCCAATTCAATGGCTACATGTCATGTTCTCTGCTTATGTTCAGCAATTTTTTTTTTTAATTAACTGTCTTCAAATAAACAAGTAAAACGACAAAAGAAAAATTGATAACTGCAAATATAATTAAGTATGGTCAAATGTTTCAAAGACTAAATTTAATTTACATTTAAGCAGCAGATTTGAGCCACTTAAAATTAATAAACCAACAATAAAATTAGAAATAAAGGAAAAAAAAGTAACAACTAACACAATTTAATAAGAAATATGGTGATAATTTATATTTCCAGGTAAAACTATGTAATATATTTCTTCACAATTTACCTGAAAACAGATAAATTCAATATTCATTCATCTGTTGCCATATATCAATGTCAATTAATAAGCAATACACATATAACAAAACAAAGGCAATAAAAGTAAATAATAAAAATAATAATAAAATATTTTAATGAAACATGAGGCCATAACTGTAGTAGTAATAATAATTATTATATTG
This sequence comes from Armadillidium nasatum, assembly GCA_009176605.1. Lineage (NCBI taxonomy): Eukaryota > Metazoa > Arthropoda > Malacostraca > Isopoda > Armadillidiidae > Armadillidium > Armadillidium nasatum. The sequence continues at coordinate 30,939 of SEYY01019271.1, read as the reverse complement.
ACTAATAATAATAATAATAATAATAATAAATAATAATATTAATCTTACCAACACCAATAATTTGCCCTTTATTGAGATTTTTCACAGATGCTAGTTTTCCTTTTGCACGACCTCTCTTCCTCCCTGTGACACTAACACTTGTCATTGATTTCCACAAGTCTTGGGCTCGTACTATTTAATATATATATATATATATATATATATATATATATATTATATATATATATATTATATATATATATATATATATATATATATATATATATATATAGTGGAAATGGTATTAAAAAAAAAAAATTTTTTTTTTTTGTATTTTGAAAAGTGTGTTAGAACATTTTAACACTGACAGAACTTTGATGAAAGGATTTTACGAAGAAGGGAGCAAAGATAAATAAAGGGTCTACAACTATATGTTTTAAATTCATATACAGTAACCAAAAAATCTTCATCATAAACATCTCAATTAAACACAGTCTCTATTGTCAGAGCAATAACATTATAATGATAATTTCCAGGATGTAAAAGATAGCAAGTTAGCTATATAACATCGAATAAAGTAAAGGTGTTGTGTACTCTACAACAGATGCTGTTAAAGGAGGCAGAATTCTCCTAATTAGTCTTTAATAAATAAATTATGAGAAACTCAGAAGAGAGAACTTGCAAATAAAATTAATAAGTAAGGCTTTAACCGATTTGTATCAGCATGAGAATCAATACTGAATATTTCCAAGAAAAAAAAACGAGAAAATCTTTATGACGTTTTAAAAATTAAAATTAAAATCTATTTAAAACTAACTCTAAATTTCTTTGATTTGACCATTGGGCATGAATTCTGCATAATAGTAATTTCTTGAAAGTTATGCTTTAAATTTGAATGGTAAAAGAGGTGAACAGCAAGGTAATGATAATGAATTTACAAAAAAAAATGTAAAATTCAATTCAGTTGTGAAGACTGATCCATTTTAGAAGAGAAGTATCGAAGCTTATATATATATATATATATATATATAATATAATATATATATATATATATATATATATATATATATATATATATATATATATATAATATATATATATATATATATATATATATATATTATATATATATATATTAGTGATGGCATCGCATCCGCATCCGCATGCGCGGATGCGGAACATCCGCACAAAAATCAACATCCGCATCCGCATCTTCGAAAATTCAACATCCGCATCCGCATCCTCATCCGCACTTTCGGAAATTCAACATCCGCATCCGCACTTTCAAAAATTCAACATCCGCATCCGCATCCGCATCCGCACTTTCAAAAATTCAACATCCGCATCCGCATCCGCATCCGCACTTTCAAAAATTCGACATCCGCATCCGCAAATTAGAAAATATGACATCCGATCCATCACTAATATATATATATATATATATATATATATATATATATATATATATATATATATATATATATATATATATATATATATATATATATATATATATATATATATATATATATATATATATGCGAATTGTAGATCAAGAGTGAGGGTGAAGAGAGAACTATCGGATTGGTTTAGCATAGGAGTGGAATTGAGACAGGGGTGTGTAATATCTCCATGTTATTTAATCTATTGATGAATGGTTTACTTAGAAAAATGGAGAGAGAAGGGAAGAGTATTACGTTGAGAAATATGGAGGGTGAATGTGAAGTGAATGTTTTACTTTTTGCAGATGATACGGCATGTGTTGGTGGCAGAATCTGGAGAAAAGATGAGAATACTTGTGAGAGAGTTTGAAGGGAAATGGGCAAACACGAGATTGAAATTCAATCCAGCGAAGAATAAAGTTATGAGGATTGGAGGTGGGGATGAGGAAATGTGGAGGGAGGAATTGGTTTGTAGAAGTGTGAGAATGGAAACTTGAGGAGGTGAATGAATTCAAATATCTAGTAATGTTGGGTGGAAGGTAAGGGGGACGGAAAAAGGAATAAAGAACGGAGTGGTAGAAGGAATGAAAGTATTGGGGGCCTAAGAAAAGTATGGAAGAAAGGAAAATTTCGAAAGAAATAAAGATAAGAATGTTTGAATGTATGTGTTCACCTTCTGTATTGTATGTGTGTGAAACATAGACGATAAGTGCTCGGTAGAGAAAAAGTTTCAATGTCTTTGAGATGAAAGATTTGAGAGCGATATATAAATTGAGAAGGATTGATAGGATTAGAAATGAAAGAATAAGGGAGATGTGTAAATGGAAGAAGGGTGTAATTGATAGAGAGGAGGAGGATGTGCTAAAATGGTTTGGACATATGTGAAGAATGAAAGAGAACAGAATGGTTGGCAAGGTACGTAGATCCGATGTAGATAGGGAAAGGGTAGGGGGAGGGGAAGGCCGAAGTGGAGATGGATGGATGGAGTGAGAGTGATTTTGATGGAAGGAATTTGAGTTTAGACGAGGGTAGAAGATTTGTGGAGACAGAGATGGAGGGAGGTGGTGAAAGCGTTGAAAAGTAAGAATAGTTATGTTTGTTAGGGAATTGTGGCGGGCACTACCTCACGAAAGTGGGAAAGGTGTATATATATATATATATATATATATATATATATATATATATATATATATATATATATATATATATATAATATATATATATATATATTAACATCCGCATCCGCATCCTCATCAAAATTAACATCCGCATCCGCATCCGCATCCTCATCAAAATTAACATCCGCATCCGCATCCGCATCCGAACTTTTCGAAAATTAACATCCGCATCCGCATCCGCATCCGCACTTTCGAAAATTCAACATCCGCATCCGCATCCGCACTTTCGAAAATTCAACATCCGCATCCGCATCCGCATCCACACTTCTCCAAAATTCAACATCCGCATCCGCAAATTGGAAAATATGACATCCGATCCATCACTATATATATATATATATAATATATATATATATATATATATATATATATAATATATATATATATATATATATATATATATATATATATACATATATATATATATATATATATATATATATATATATATATATATATATATCACTGACATTCCTATCTTGGAACATTGTACAGATAATGATAAAATTGCGGGAGCGAGTTGTTGGGGAAAACAAACTATTTTTCTAAATTCTACAATAGACAGGACTATATGTAAATTCATCTTAAAAACTCTTGAGACAGATGGAACACAGTTCTAGAGAATGATGTCAAAAAAATTGGACAGAATTTACTGATAATGATAAATGATTGAATAATTATAAAAGAGAAATACCAATCACCGTGCATAAGTTCTCATTCTAATAAATTTTAATTATGATTAAAAAGGTCAGCTATTATAAAGAAAAAAAAAGACATTACTATCACAATGCAAAGTTTCAGCACAAACACAACTACCTATTCAAGTTTCATTTCCATCTAATTTCAAATAGAAAGTGGAAAAAGTAAAATGATGAAGGGGAAACTTTTTACATAAATTTCCCCAAAAAATATATATAACAATTTAAAGAAATGATGCAAAACAATGTAGGGCATATAATATATATATATATATATATATATATATATATATATATATATATATATATATATATATATATATATATATATATATATATATATATATATATATATATATATATATATATATATATATTAGTGATGGGATGATTAATCATCACCATCTAAATTGGCATATTTTTCTCAATCATCATCGTCAATTTTCAGCCAACTTTTATGCATACATTGTCTTATAAATAATATTGAGTGAAAGACTATTTAGTAGTGGGGAACAAAAATACTCTCCAAGATAAAATCGAATTATTCCAGAAACTAGAGAAAGATAGTTTCTGCATCACAATTTTAATAGCTCTTAATTTAAAGTAATACAATTTTGCATGTCTGTCCATGTTTTCACATATTAAAATTTTTAAAATCAATGTTCTGAGATACTACAAGGAAGGTGTCCTACTCACTCTCAGCCATAGGTATCCAGTTTTAGATATCAAAATAGAAGTCATAAGTGAATAAAATTTGTCTCAAACAAACCTTAGTATGTGAGAATTATATTGATATCACAACAGTGTGGGAAGTGATTTCCATCAGCATCAAGACAAGCTTGCACACTCTTTTCCATGTTTCGGAAGGTTGCCACCAACATATAGGGAGTCACAGTATCAATGGCCTCACGTATGTTGTCTTTCAGTTGTATGAGAGTTTGTGATTTGTTCTGATACATTCCCTTTCAGCATGCGACATTGGAAGAATTCCAGAGGGGTAAGGTCAGACAACCTTGGTGACCAAATCCTTTGGAAATGACCCAGAAGAATGAAAATGAAAAGAAGCACTCAATTTTGAATACGAATGACTGCCGCGCGACCTCTCATGATTCTGCCTTGCTTCTTACACATCTAGGTTTGTTCATAGCAAATTATGACCAATACTTTGATATCTTTAATCGCATATCTGTGGCCGAGAGCAAGTGGGACACCTTGTATCATACTAGATATTAAAATTACACGACAATAAAGGAATGACAATTTAATTCTTCTTATTATAAATTGTTAAATCTGTTTTAAAATAAAACTTTAAAAAATAATATGCTTTTTCAGTTACATTGTCATCATCAAATTTACTAAAATCATCAAAAAATTCTTAATAGTTCTATCACTAATATATATATATATATATATATATATATATATATATATATATATATATATATATATATATATATATATATATATATATATATATATATATATATATATAACTTACGTTTATTAAAGAATCCAGTATTTCTTGTTGATATTGTGAGGGGTATACTTGCTTTTAATTTTGGTTTATTCTTGGTTTCTGATTTAAGTGTGTAAATATTTTTCTTTGAACCTTCTGAAAAAAATAAGAAATAAAAAATAAAAAAAAAAAATTATGAAATAAGTTTTTAATTAAAAATGTTTTAAATTGATAGTTGAAACTCTATCAAACAAGTGGCAAAAAATTTATAAAAATTTCATAAAAAAAAAAAAAAAAAAAATTACTTACCATTTATAATAGAGGTATACCTCATTAATAAGGATCCTCTAATACCATTATTTACAGTGTGTTGAAAAGTAACATTTTTTGATAAAGATAAAATTTGATTCAAAATCATATTAAATAATTTGAAAAGATCTTATATTAATTACAAAAACTCTAAATGAATTTGTTACTTATAAAACTGATAAACAACCTAAAGCAATTCTTCTGAAAATAATATTAAAATTACTACTATTTATATTAATATGTATATTATATAGAATATTAACATTACAAAATACAAGGATGCTATACATAAACGAAAACAACACAAACCATGAAAAAAGTATTTTGGGATATCAGGAATTCAAATTTACTTGCCGACTTTCTAAATAAAGCTTCAAGTTTTAAGAAGGTGATAGGATGAACCCAGAGGAGGAAAGAGTTTAATAGAATAAGGGGAAGTATAAGAAGTTAGAAAAAGATCAAGTATGTTGGGTTCATCACCAAGGCGATCAGGTATATGGGTAGGGAGATGCACCAACAGCTCAAGGTTATTCTAGATAGAAAAGTGGTAGGTAAGTTCACCAGCTGGATCATGAGAACTAGATGAAAGCCACTGGCAGTGATGAACATTGAAATTACCTAAAATGGTGATTTCAAAGAAAGGAGAAGAAGAAAGAATGTGTTCTTTTGGAATTAAGATAGTTGGTTGTAGAATTTTTTGTAGTCTATCGAATTTGGAGATAAATAGACAGAACAAATGAATTTAATAGCAGAGTTGCAGGAAAGTTTGAGCCATAAAGCAGAGAATTCAGAAGATGCTACTGATTAAATATTATATATATATATATATATATATATATTATATATATATATATATATATATATATATATTATATATATATATATATATATATATATATATTAGGGATGGAGTGAAGTATCGGTATCGGTAAGTATCGGCATATTTTCCGATACTGTATCGGTATCGATATCGGTATCGATATTGACCTTTTCAGTATCGGTATTGGTATCGGCAAAATTTTTGTATAAGAGTAAAGTATCGGTATCGGTAGTAGTATCTGCAAGTATTGGCATATTTTAGGTATCGGTCTCGGTAAAAATTTTGGTATCGCTCCATCCCTATATAATATATATATATATATATATATATATATATATATATATATATATATATATATATATATATATATATATATATATATATATATATAATATATATATATTAAAATTACTAAAATTTTAGGAAAAGGGGGAATTTACATTTCAACTTGATGTCTCTAAATGTAAATTCCTCTTTTATTCTTAAAATTTTTTATAGCTTTGGTACTAATTTAAAATATATATATATATATATATATATATTATATATATATATATATATATATATATATATATATATATATATATAATATATATATATGATGGGATGATTAATTGTTATTATCAAAATTGGCATATTTTTTTTTTCAATCATCATCATCATCAATTTTTTACTGATTATTTTGCTAATTAATTTACATATATTGGCTTATAAATATCTCTTCTCCACCCTTTTTTATTGAGAGAAAGGTTGTTAAGTAGTGGGGCACAAATATACTCTCCAAGACAATCAAATTACCCCAGAAACTGAAGATTGTTTCTGCATTACAACTTACGAGCTCTAAATTTAAAGTACTAGAGTTGTGCATGTCTATCCATGTTCTCACATACTGAAATTTTTAAAATCAATGTTCTGAAGATACTACAAGGTGTAGCATTCACTCTACAGGCCCAGATACGCAGTTTTAGATATCAAAGCAAAGGTCATAAGTTAATAAAATTTGCCATGAATAAACCTTAGTGTGTGAAAATCATGATGACATCACTGCAGTATTGGAAATGATCTCCACTAACGTCAAGGCATGAATGCATACACTTTTCCATGCTATGGAAGGTTGTTGCTAACAAATTAGGAGTCACATCATCAATTGCCTGCTGAATGTTATCTTTCAGTTGTATGAGAGTATGCGACTTGTTTCAAGACACTTTCACTTTTGGCATACCCTGTAAGAATAAATCTAAAGGGATAATGTCAGTTGAACTTGATGGTTAATGTTCCTTTGAAATTACCCAAAATTCAAAGGACTCAATTTCGAAATGAACTACTGATGCACGATTCTCATGATCTCATCTTGCTTCTCACTCAGCAAGTTTTGTTCATACCAAATTTAACTTATAACCAGTACTTTGATACCTTTGACTGCAGATGTCACATTTAGCTATTTCAAGCCTATCCTGAAACATTATAAAATAGTTCCATACTCTGCTGAAGCTGATATTTTAACCATATTGATTGAAAGTATAAAAAAAATAATAATTTTTAAATAATGTAACTAATTGATTCAAGTTTGATACATAGCAATGATATAACAATGATATGAATAAATATAGGTTTTATTGATAATTTTATATCCTACATTTTTTCAAACTTTACTTTGTGGGCTTATAGGTAAAGCTGTTGAATCACTATTATGAATCAAAAATTTTTTTTTTTTAATTTTTGGACTTTTTATACAAAATCTGTAATTTTCCGACATTTTTCCAGAAAAATGCATATAAACATTAATTTAAGTGAATGTTGGCTATTCTACGCCTTTCTTATAATTAAATAAACCTCAACTAACTTATATCTAATTGTTTTAACCTAAAATTTTAGTGCTTTTGACCTCTTCACAAATTTTAGGCAACCCCGGCCAGAACCCCGGCAAAATTCCAGCCCTGGTCGGTCCCTATATATATTATATATATATATAATATATATATATATATATATATATATATATATATATATATATATATATATATATATATATATATATATATATATATATATATATCATTTAAAAGCTTAAGGATTGGGTGCCAAAATGGGATATTTAGTGCTGTTATAGCTTTTATAGTTTTTGCACAAATAAAAAACTACAATTTTTACATAATTACCCCACCTTACGCTATAAATGGGGCATTTCAAGTGAAAATATGTGAAGGGGAAAACACAATTAGAGATTTTCTTGAAACTTGGCCAAAAAACCCCTTTGATTAGAAACCAAAATGATTTCAGGGTAAAATTTTATATTTCCCCCCACTGTGTTACAACACTTCCTATAAAATCTTTAATTTTTGACAAATTTCAGTCTTTCCCACAGATTACATGTAGTATGTCAAAATCTATATAAAATTTATTTTTAAAAAATAGGGTAATTCTTTAGGATTTTGGTCGTGTTACCAAAGTTTGATAAAAATAAGAATAAAATCAAAAATTTTACCGGAAACGCCTACAACCTTAGTTTTGCAAGTAGTATCAACTATCTATAATTCTATACTTTTCACCAATTATAATATATCCTTTATCAAAGTTCTTATTACAGCTATTCAATGCGGCAAAAAAAAAAATAAAATAAAAAAAAAAAAAACCATGGTTGCCAAATTTAATGAACCATAGCTGACTTAGCTTTTAATGTTGTCAGAATTTAAATTAATATGAATCACATAGACGATAATTTGAAAAAGAATTTCGATTATATATATGTATATATATATATATATATATATATATATATATATATATATATATATATATATATATATATATATATATATATATATATATATATATATATATATATATATATATATATATATATATATATATATATATATATATATATCAGTATCTTGTTCTGTCTCTTCAAATCTTCCGCAAGAACGGTACCCGCCTTCTGCGAGGAGACGTTTGTGGCACTTCGGTGCTGCTAACTGGTCTTACTTGTGGTTGTACTTCTCTGATTTCCCATGGAATGATTATTGCTTTCATGGGAGGGGTCCCTCAGAGTGTGCAGAGCGCATAACCGAGGTGATTCTCTCTGGCATGGAGGTGTACATTCCATATTCTTTTCCTTCCACTAAACCTAACAAACCTTGGCTTAACTCTACTTGTTCTCGCGCTATCCGCCGTAGGGATGCTGCCTTCAGAGATTACCGTAGTCTTCAAACTCCTGAAACTCATTCAATTTATATTTCATCCCGGAATCGTGCAAAATCTAATCTTCGAGATACCAAAAACTCTTTTCTCCGCCGCAAATGCAATAATCTTTCTGGCTCTTCTTCCTCTCAACCTTTCTGGCATTTTGCAAAAAATGCCTACTCCAACTTTTCTTCTTCCTCTTTCTCTCCTCTTGTCTCTTCTGATGGCATAACTGCCATTTTACCTTCTACTAAAGCTGAACTCTTCACTCAAACTTTTGCCTCTAACTCTACCTTAGACGATTCCGGAGCTATTCCTCCTCCTTTAACCCCCTCCAACTCATTTATACCTAATATTATAATTTCTTCTAAAGATGTCATTTCTGCTCTCTCTGAGCTTAACACTAAGAAGGTGTATGGTCATGATGGTGTTCCTCCTGCGGTTCTCAAAACTTGTGCTTCGGAACTTGCACCCTGCCTTTGTAAACTATTTCGTCTTTGTCTTTCTACTTCTACCTTCCCTTCTTGTTGGAAACGTGAGCTCATTCAACCTGTGCCGAAAACGGGGGACCCCTCTCAGCCCTCTAACTATCGTCCTATTTCTTTAACCTCCGTTCTTTCTAAAGCTTTCGAGTCTATTCTTAACAGGAAGATTTGGAAACATCTATATTCTTCTAATCTTATCTCTGATCTCCAGTTTGGCTTTCGTAAAGAACTTTCTACTGGTGATCTTCTTTCCCTACTTTCTGACTCTTGGTCCTCTGCTCTTCGGGGTTTTGGTTACTCTTTCGTTGTGGAGCTAGATATATCGAAAGCCTTCGATAGAGTCTGGTACAAAGCTTTGATTTCCAAACTTCCCTCTTTCGGAATCTATCCTTCTCTCTGTGACCTTCTCACTAATTTCCTTTCCAGCCGTTCTATAGCAGCTGTTGTAGACTAGACGGCCACCGTTCTTCCTATAAATCTATAAATAGTGGTGTTCCTCAAGGATATGTCCTTTCTCCAACTCTTTTTCTAATTTTAATCAATGACCTTCGTCTCCTATACACTCCTATGCCAATGACTCCACCCTTCATTACTCCTTTCAGTTTGAAAGACGTCCCTCTCAACAGCAGTTGCTAGATTCAAGAAGGATGGCTTTGGAGCAACTGACCTCTGATCTTTCTCATATTTCAAATTGGGGCAGAGAAAACATGGTCGTTTTCAATGCCTCAAAAACACAATTCCTCCATCTTTCTACTCGACACAATCTTCCACACAACTATGAAATCTTCTTCGAAAACACTCCTCTCAAACCTTCATCTGTCCTCAATATTCTCGGAGTTTCTTTTGCTCGTGATCTTTATTGGAAATATCACATTACTTCTCTTTCTAAACAAGCTTCTAAGAGGTTGGGTGTTCTGAGGCGCCTTCGTGGATTTTTTACACCACCCCAGTTGCTTGCTTTCTATAGGGGTGTTGTTCGCCCCTGTATGGAGCACTCCTCTCACATCTGAGGTGGTTCCACACATACAGTTATTCTCGAAAAGGTGGAGTCTAGGGCTTTTCGTCTCATCAATTCTCCTGCTCTTACTAACTCTCTCTAGTCTCTTTCTTCCCGTCGAATTGTTGCATCACTTTCTCTATACTATCGCTATTACAACGGACATTGCTCTTCTGAACTCTCACGTCTCATACCTCCTCTATTGAGAAGGGTTCGTGCGACATGACTTTCTACACAGTCTCATCCTTTCTCTGTCCAACTCTCCGACCCTAGACTTAACCGCTATGCTCACTCTTACATGTACTCTACTGGTAAAGTCTGGAACACACTCCCTTTATCTGTTTTCCCAACTTTCTTTGACTTGCACACTTTTAAACGCCGTGTATCGGGTCACGTTGGCCATTAGCGATCAGATCCCGAATATTCCCCAACTCTGGTGGAATTTGATAGGCCTCCGGCCTTTGCCCACCAGAGGAGACATATATATATATATATATAATATATATATATATATATATATATATATATATATATATATATATATATATATATATATATATATATATATATATATATATACCCTTTCTATTTTCATTGTGATATTTATTATTTCTTTTAATTTACTATTAGTGAATATATAGTGATTAAATTGATGGTTTTAAAGTTCAACTCGCCACCACAGGAGACCTGTGGCGGCTATATCAGATGCTGAACTATGACCTTCTCTTACTGCAAGCCCCTCCTCAAGCGGAAGAATTCCACTTCAAAAGAGAGCCCGTTTCTCATTGGCTGATTCAAATGGCATCATTATTTCAACTAAAATAATTGTTATATTATTTCAAGAACCTTATTAAATTAACTAGTAACTAGAAACATCAAGGGTTATAGCAAAGATTCAGTTTCCGTAATAAGCCATTAATATAATAACAATTATTGTGCAAAAGTATAGAATGCCGAAGTCATTACAGATGTTGTATTGGACAAAGGGGAGAGGAAGGAGTTGTGCCAACTCCGTTACATATATATATTATATATATATATATATATATATATATATATATATATATATATATATATATATATATATATATATATATATATATATATATATATATATATATATATATATATATATATATATATATATATATATATATATATATATATATATATATATATATATATATATATATATATATATATATATATATATATATATATATATATATATATATATATATATATAATATATATTATGTTCATATGCTTTCACTGATTTATCTAGTGTATATACTTTATATATATATATATTTTAAGTTCTCCTTGATAGAGGTTTGCAGACTTGGTTTGTGTTTTGTATCGATATATCACATTTTTTTCAACTAAACAAACTCCCGGTTAAATAATCACTTTTTATGAAATCGTTTACGAGTTTAGACGTTTTTAAAAATGTAAGAGTTTTCGCTTGTTCATTACAAGTCCTCAGAATTCGAAGGAATAAAGTATGAGTTATATATTTTTTCTTTTCAACTCTTTCTTACTATCATATCTATTGCCTTCTACTCAAATATATAACTACGTAACGTTCTTAATTATAGTGAATTCGTATATGAAGGAACTTCGAAGATCATCATTTCTTTTGAAAAAGTTCATAGTAAGTCTCCTCTTATTGTTTAATTGTAACACTAATTGCGATCCTTCTCTTTCAGGTCTTTTAATAAAAGCTAAACCCAAAGTTTTTATATATATATATATATATATATATATATATATATATATATATATATATATATATATATATATATATATATATATATATATATATATATATATATATATATATATATATATATATATATATATATATATATATATATATATATATATATATATATATATATATATATATATATATATATATATATATATATATATATATATATATATATATATATATATATATATATATATATATATATATATATATATATTTGTGATGGATCGGACGTCATATTTTCTCATTTGCGATGCGGATGCGGATGCAGATGTTTAATTTTCGAAAGTGCAGATGCGAATGAGGATGCTGATGTGGATGTCAATTTTGATGAGGATGCGAAAGCGTATGCCATCATATATAATATATATATATATATATATATATATATATATATATATATATATATATATATATATATATATATATATATATATATATATATATATATATATATATATATATATATATATATATATATATATATATATATATATATATATATATATATATATATATATATATATATATATATATATATATATATATATATATATATATATATATATATATATATATATATATATATATATATATAGTTGAGATAGCTTCTTTCCTAGTGAACCTTAATCTAATTAGAAAGATTAAAGGCAGTATTAAGGGTTTCCACATACTCATTTAATACACTGTGAACGTTTCACACCGTATCTCGGTCCGTCTTCAGCACAAACTAAAGTTTAAAAATTTCTATTTTAAAATACAATCAAAATATAAATTCATTAACTATCTATATGATATTTAAAATATTAATAATTGCAATAAAATAATAATACTAATATTAAAATAACAAATAAAAATAAAAAGGCTGGACTATTTTGTGAAAAAGGACTTCATTATTGAGTGAAAAGGACAATAGAATAAGCTTTATCATTTAAAGATGGGCAATGAATTTGGGTATATAAATCTTCAAAATTCTACGATCATGAAGGGAGATGAATATTGAAGAATATAAAAATTAGAATAAAAAGGAGGAATTTCCATGGTCTTTCATGGTTGAGTGTACAGAAACTCCTCTATGCTTATCAATCCTCACTTTTAATTGTAGATCAGTTTGGCCTACATTCGCCGCATTACTGCTGGCACACTAAATTAATTAATGAGGATCTGAGAAGCATTGAGTGAGACTCCTAGTGTCTGAAGAAGCTTTAAATTGAGAGGGAGTTATAATTTATAAGAATGAACTGGCATTGCGGGAATGTAGCTTCAATTATAGTTAGATTATTTCTATTAAGTTGAGATGTAAGTGATCCTATATACAGAAGTTTTAAATATATTTTTTGTTTGAGTACAGTAGGAAAATGAAAGGGGGGTTGAAGATATTAATGGGATACTCGTTAATACTTTATCCACTTGGAACTTTGGGAATAAATTAAAATGGAAAAGTATTTTCATAAATTTCTATATATATATATATATATATATATATATATATATATATATATATATATATATATATATATATATATATATATATATATATATATATATATATATATATATATATATATATATATATATATATATATATATATATATATATATATATATATATATATATATATATATATATATATATATATATATATATATATATATATATATATATATATATATATATATATAATTAGTGATGGATCGCATGTCATATTTTCTCATTTGCGGATGCGGATGCGGATGTGGATATATAATTTTCGTCAAGTGAGGATACGGATACGGATGTTGAATTTTCGAAAGTTTCTGATGCGGATTTTGAATTTTTAGAAGTGAGGATGCGAATGCCATCACTATACATATATATATATATATATATATATATATATATATATATATATATATATATATATATATATATATATATATATATATATATATATATATATATATATATATATATATATATATATATATATATATATATATATATATATATATATATATATATATATATATATATATATATATATATATATATATATATATATATATATATATATATATATATATATATATATATATATATATATATATATATATATATATATATATATATATATATATATATATATATATATATATATATATATATATATATAACGGATTTCGTTTCGAATTTAATTTTCTTAATTTATAAGAAACATAAAAAATGTCAGTTTCTTTGAATTTTCGTGATAGATATGAAGAATTTTGAAGTGATAATTATCAATTTAAATTTTGAGGCGTTTCACGCAGAGTGTATAATTTTTAGATAGTCTGTAGTAATTAAAATTGCTGTATAATACTGATTTCGCTTCGTTTTTCATTCTCTTAAATTATAGGAAACCTAAAAAGTAAGTCAGCTTCTGTGAATTTTCTTGATAGGAATTAAGAATTTTGAGAAGGTTCTCAGATCTAATTCTGTTTCATGTCACTCAGAGTGTATAATATTTAGATAGTCTATAGTAGTGGACATTGTTGTATATTGTCGGATTTTGTTTCGTGTTTCAATTTCTTAATGTTGGACTTTTTTGATATTTGATTTTGGTAATTGATTATAAAAGTTCAAATTTTTTTGTTGAAAAAAATGGGAAACAATATACCCTTCCGGAGAAAAATAAAAAATAAAAGTACATTAAAAGTTTTTTTTATTTTTGGAAGGTATTTATAGGAGGGACAGAGTTACAACTTTTATTTAATTTATTTTTAAAATCTATTTGTTTGGTTCGAGATACAGCCTTTCAAACTTTGGAAATTTTTAAATTTCTTCTAAAATTGACCTTTTTTGAGAGGTTATGTATCGAAAAGAACAAATAACATTGAATAAAGTATTTAAAGATATTTGTAGCCCTGTCCCTCCTCTATTTACCCATCAAAAATAAAAGACTTTTAATACAGAGTTTAAAAATTTTTTTTTTTTCTCCGGAAGTGTGAATTTTACAAAATTTGGAAAAAAAATTAAAAAACGTAAGTATGGTGCTTTCATGCATTTTAACATATTTTGTCTTTAAATTTTCAGTAAACATTCAATTATCACCAACCTGTGAGTGGTGGCAAAATTTACTTTTCTTCATTTAAATTTTATGATTTTTATGAATTTCTGCATATTTTGTCTTAAAATAGTAATAAGTACTTTTGGCAAAAATTTTCCTGGAGGCCAAAATATAGGTCCTAATTTGTTGAAATAATTTGAATTTGGGATTTGAAATTAATTGATCTTAAATTTGTATTTGCAATAACTAGGAGTCCTCTGAAGATAGGGTTTTGGCTATTTGACCATTATGTACTATTTTCATTGTCCTTTAGCAGCATAGTGATAATCACTTTTGTTAAAAATGTCATTGGAAGTCAAAAAATAGGTCCTACAACATTTGAATAATTGGAATTCAGTATATTAAATCCTTGACCTTAAATTTGTAACTGCTATTAATAGGAATCCTCCAAAGATAGGAATTTTGCAATTTAACCATTTTGTATTATTTTTATTGTCCTAATACATAGTAATAATCGCTATTGGCAAAAATTTCCATTTAGGCTATAACTAGGAGTCCAGTAATTACTGGAATTCAGGTTTTGGAATGTTCCTGTGTCCTTTAACTTGTAACTGTTTTAAATCGGAACGTACGGAAGATGGAGATTTTATTCTTAGACCGTTTTATAGTATTTTTCCAGTCCTAAGGAATGGTCATAGTCTCATTTCCTTAAAAATTACTTTTTCTTTTTGGAAACGTATTAAATGACTCTCTCTCTCTCTCTCTCTCTCTCTCTCTCTCTCTCTCTCTCTCTCTCTCTCTCTCTCTCTCTCTCTCTCTCTCTCTCTCTCTCTCTCTC
This sequence comes from Armadillidium nasatum, assembly GCA_009176605.1. Classification (NCBI taxonomy): domain Eukaryota; kingdom Metazoa; phylum Arthropoda; class Malacostraca; order Isopoda; family Armadillidiidae; genus Armadillidium; species Armadillidium nasatum. The sequence goes on along the minus strand of SEYY01019271.1, from coordinate 14,754 downwards.
TCTCTCTCTCTCTCTCTCTCTCTCTCTATATATATATATATATATATATATATATATATATATATATATATATATATATATATATATATATATATATATATATATATATATATATATATATATATATATATATATAAGTAGGAGACTTGGAAAGAGAATTTGGATTCTTCTTTGGTACAGGATAAAGATCTTTCGACATTTCAGAATTGTTCGTCAGCTTTGTCTCGGGTGCAAGACAAATGTTTTTCAACCTTTTGTTACTTTGATATAAACATTGCGAGAGCTTTTCCTCATCTTCTCAATCACAAGTTATATATATATATATATATATATATATATATATATATATATATATATATATATATATATATATATATATATATATATATATATATATATATATATATATATATATATATATATATATATATATATATAGAGAGAGAGAGAGAGAGAGAGAGAGAGAGAGAGAGAGATTGAGAAATGTAAGTGAAAATTTTATAACAACCACTCATGGGTCGGGGGTACTTGTGGCAGAGTACCCGTATCCCATGCATTTACGATTTCATTGCTGTACTCCCATAATGCATATTTTTATAATATAATTTGCAAATGCATGACACACGATAGTTTTTCAGCGGGGGGGGGGTTCCGCCCCCCGTACCTCCGACCCGTGAGTGGTGGAGATAAAATTTTCACTTATATTCCTCTCTCTCTCTCTCTCTCTCTCTCTCTCTCTCTCTCTCTCTCTATATATATATATATATATATATATATATATATATATATATATATATATATATATATATATATATATATATATATATATATATATATATATATATTCGAGTTGGAACAACTCCCCCCTCCCCCCTTTGTCCAATACAACATCTGTAATGACTCCGTCATTCTCTTCTTTTGCTCAAAAATTGCTGTTATATTAATGGCATATTTCGGAAACTGAATCTTTGTTACAACCCTTAATGGTTCTAGTTACTAGTTAATTTAATTAAGGTTCTTGAAATAATATAACAATTATTATAAGTTGAAATAATGATGCCATTTGAATCAGCCAATGAGAAGCGGGCTCTTTCTTGAAGGAATTCTTCCGCTCGTGGAAGGACTTGCCGTGAGAGAAGGCGTCATTTCAGAATACGACTTAGCCGCCACGGGTATCCTGCCTGTGGTGGCGAGTTGAACGATTAAACCATCAATTTAACTACCATATAATTATTAATTGTGAATTATAAGAATCTATAGATATCACAAAGGAATTGTAAAAGGGAGCGGGGAGTTACTGGTGCTTTGTAATAAACAAACGTAAACAAAAGATCATTCCGTTTTTGTTGTTTTGTAACTAGGTTTAAGGAAATAATGATTAAAATAAAGCAAAGCTTTTAGTAACAATTCTACTTTAAAGACCGTGCAATTGCATGCCAGTTACAAGTTTTGTTGACCCCAAATAGTGACAATTAGCACCAACCTTAGCACCAACCAATGATCAAATAGCAAATCCAAATCTTCGGAGGATTCCTATTTATAGCTGTTGCAATTTTAAGGTCAAGGATATTTCAAAACCCGAATTTCAAGTATAAAAGCATATTATGACCTATTTTTTTTCCTCCCGGGAAATTTTTGCCAAAAGTTATTATCACTGTGCTTTAGGACAATGAAAATTGTAGAAAATGGTCAAATTGGCCAATCTCAATCTTCGGAGGATTCCTATTTATAACAGTTACAGACTAAAGGTGAAGGGTATTTCGGACTTTGAGGAACCTTCCAAAAAATCAGGCTATGAACCATGCTTTAGAACAGGAAAAATAGTATAAAATGATAAAAAAGGAAAACTTATACGAGCTACAATTTGAAGGTCAGAGATATTTCAAGCCCTTAATAACAAAATATTTCCACTTTCCATGACCTATTTTCTGACTTTTTGGAAACCTACGCCCAAATTAGACTTTGACCATACTTTAGGACTTGGAAAATAGTATAAAATAGTCAAAAATAAAATTTTTATTGTCCTAAGGCATAGTGATAATCATTTTTTTTTAAACATTTTCCATAAGGATTAAAAAAATATGTTCTAAAACTCTGGAATAGTTGAAATTCGGTTTTTGAAATGTCCTTGACCTTAAATTTGTAACTGTTATAAAAGGGAATTCTCCAAAGATAGAGATTTGGAAATTTGACCATTTTGTAGTATTTTTGTTGTCGTAAAATATGATAATTTCATTTGGCAAACGTTTCCCGGGATTTCCAAAAATAGGTCCTAAAATGAAATAGTTGTAATTTTGGGTTTTGAAATATAATTGAAATTTATTTTGTAACTGCTATAAATAAAAATTTCAAGGAGATAGTGATTTTACAATATGACATTTTGTAGTTTTTTTATTGTCCTAAAATATAGTCATAATCCCATTGGGCAAGCGTTTCCTGAGATGTCAAAAAATAGGTCCTAACTTTAAGGAATTCTTCTAATTCGGGTTTTGAAATATTCTTGACCTTAGATTTGCAACTGCTATAAATAGAAATTCTCCAAAGAAATGGATTTGCCAATTTGATCATTTTATTCTATTTTCATTGTCCTAAACCATAGTGACAATAACTTTTGGCAAAAATTTCCTGGGAAGTCAAAAAAAAAGGTACTAACTAGATGGAATACTTGGAATTCGGGTTTTGAAATATCCTTGACATTAAATTTGTAACTGCTATAAATAGAAATTCTCCGAAAGATAGGGATTTGCCAATTTGACCTACTTATTGTATTTTTATTGTACTAAAGCATAGTTATAATAACTTTTGGCAAAAATTTCCCATGAGGTCAAAAACTAGGTCTTAACTTGTTGGAATACTTGGAATTTGGGTTTTAATATATCCTTGACCTTAAATTTGCAACTGCTATAAATAGAAATTGTCCAAATATAAGGATTTCTCAAGATGATCATTTGTTCCATTTTCATTGTTCTAAACCATACTGATAATAAATTTTAGCAAAAATTTCCTGGGAGGTCAAAAAATAGGTCCTAAATAATGTGTGTTCTTTTTTCTCCCGTAACATATTTATTTAAGACTGCTGTCCAGGTACAGCTTGAAAAGCAATTGTGACAACTCGCTACCTTGCCTCACCCCGGTTTTCACTCCAAACCGTTTCTCGTTTCTTCCTTTTCTGACCATATTTATAGGCTTTTCGAATATGCTCTTAATAGCTGTTGATAATTTCTCTGAAATGTAGCCAAAGTCAACACAATATATATATATATATATATATATATATATATATATATATATATATATATATATATATATATATATATATATATATATATATATATATATATATATATATATATATATATATATATAATGATCATTTGCATTTTCTGGGATGTTCAGAAATTTAATAAAAATTTGCATACATGTTATTTTAGTCTGATTATGAAAATAAAAGGCGTTTTCTATTCGTGCAAAATTTTCCCCAAAATTTAATTTTCCACCATTTTAGTAAGGGTTCTTTTAGGTCTTTTTAAAATTATCTCTGATTTGCACACTAGAATGGTTGTAACAAAATTTTCTAAACTATCATATTCAACACGGTGATTGTGTTCTCAAAATATTCACCTAATACATGAACATTTTATATTCTGTTGTAAGGGAAATTGTAAGCAGTCAAAGCTAAATAATAATAGTTTATTAATATCAAATTAACATTATTGAAAATTATTTTTAAATTGCCATATTTATACTAATATACCAGTATACAAATATCCACTTTAAATTTATATATATAGTAGTGATAGGTCCAAAACCTCCGCAAAAATGCAACGGAGTTGCATTTGCAAAGGCTTTGGACCAATTGAAAAATGTTGACATGTTGAAAAAACTCACGTACGTTCATGGGGTGATTTTGAGGGGGTGAGGGTAAAAAAAGGGGGTAAATTTTCTAAATTGGACATTACGTCTATTTTTTCCAAATTTTAAATCACGTTTTTCAACCTTTAAAACCATTTTGGCACGCCAACCACTTAACATATTCAAAAGACCTATCATAGAGTAATGTAATGTTAAACAAACCAGAGTTTTCTTATGGCTACTTTCGGAGTAATATCAGTTACAAATTGGATGGTAAAACCATTTTCTAAATTGGACATTACGTCTATTTTTTCAAACTTTTAAATCACGTTTTTGAACCTTTAAAACCATTTTGGCCCGCCAACCACTTAGCACATTTAAAAGATCTATCATAGAGTAATCAAATGGTGAACAAACCAGAGTTTTCTTATGGCTACTTTCGGAGTAATATCAGTTAGAAATTGGATGGTAAAACCATTTTCTAAATTGGACATTACGTCTATTTTTTCCAAATTTTAAATCACGTTTTTGAACCTTTAAAACCATTTTTGCCTGCCAACCACTTAGCACATTCAAAAGATCTATCATAGAGTATTCAAATGGTGAACAAACCAGAGTTTTCTTATGGCTACTTTCGGAGTAATATCAGTTACAAATTGGATGGTAAAACCATTTTCTAAATTGGACATTACGTCTATTTTTTCCAAATTTTAAATTCACGTTTTTGAACCTTTAAAACCATTTTGGCCCGCCAACCACTTAGCACATTCAAAAGACCTATCATAGGAGTAATCAAATGGTGAACAAACCAGAGTTTTCTTATGGCTACTTTCGGAGTAATATTCAGTTAGAAATTGGATGGTAAAACCATTTTCTAAATTGGACATTACGTCTATTTTTTTCAAATTTTAAATCTCGCTTTTCAACCTTTAAAACCATTTTGGCCCGTTAATCATTTAGCACATTCAAAAGATCTATCATAGAGTAATCAAATGGTGAACAAACCAGAGTGTTCTTATGGCTACTTTCGGAGTAATATCAGTTAGAAATTGGATGGTAAAAGCATTTTCTAAATTGGACATTACGTCTATTTTTTCCAAATTTTAAATCACGTTTTTCAACCTTTAAAACCATTTTGGCCCGCCAACCACTTAGCACATTCAAAAGACCTATTATACAGTAATCAAATGGTGAACAAACCAGAGTTTTCTTATGGTTACTTTCGGAGTAATATCAGTTACAAATTGGATGGTAAAACCATTTTCTAAATTGGACATTACGTCTATTTTTTCCAAATTTTAAATCACGTTTTTGAACCTTTAAAACTATTTTGGCCCGCCAACCACTTAACATATTCAAAAGACCTATCATAGAGTAATGTAATGTTAAACAAACCAGAGTTTTCTTATGGCTACTTTCGGAGTAATATCAGTTACAAATTGGATGGTAAAACCATTTTCTAAATTGGACATTACGTCTATTTTTTCCAAATTTTAAATCACGTTTTTGAACCTTTAAAACCATTTTGGCCCGCCAACCACTTTGCACATTCAAAAGATGTATCATAGAGTAATCAAATGGTGAACAAACAATAGTGTTCTTATAGTTACTTTCGGAGTAATATCAGTTACAAATTGGATGGTAAAACCATTTTTTAAATTGGACATTACGTCTATTTTTTTCATACTTTAAATCACGTTTTTGAACCTTTAAAACTATTTTGGCCCGCCAACCACTTAGCACATTAAAAAGATGTTTCATAGAGTAATCAAATGGTGAACAAACCAGAGTTTTCTTATGGCTACTTTCGGAGTAATATCAGTTACAAATTGGATGGTAAAACCATTTTCTAAATTGGACATTACGTCTATTTTTTCCAAATTTTAAATCACGTTTTTGAACCTTTAAAACCATTTTGGCCCGCCAACCACTTAACATATTCAAAAGACCTATCATAGAGTAATGTAATGGTAAACAAACCAGAGTTTTCTTATGGCTACTTTCGGAGTAATATCAGTTACAAATTGGATGGTAAAATCATTTTCTAAATTGGACATTACGTCTATTTTTTTAAAACTTTAAATCACGTTTTTGAACCTTTAAAACAATTTTGGCCCGCCAACCACTTAACACATTAAAAAGATCTATCATAGAGTAATCAAATGGTGAACAAACCAGAGTTGTTCTTATGGCTACTTTCGGAGTAATATCAGTTACAAATTGGATGGTAAAACCATTTTCTAAATTGGACATTACGTCTATTTTTTCCAAATTTTAAATTAGTTTTCCATTTCAGTTAACATTTATGATTGTCAATTACCTAAAATATTGGAACGACACAGATAATATGATGCAGGAATCTGATTCTTTTCCATTTTATGATGGTAAATTATATAATAAATAGAAATTGAAAAACATGATTTAAAAATTTGAAAAAATAGACGTAATGTCCAATTTAGAAAATGGTTTTACCATCCAATTTGTAACTGATATTACTCCGAAAGTAGCCATAAGAACACTCTGGTTTGTTCACCATTTGATTACTCTATGATACATCTTTTTGAATGTGCTAAGTGGTTGGCGGGCCAAAATGGTTTTAAAGGTTCAAAAACGTGATTTAAAATTTGAAAAAAATAGACGTAATGTCCAATTTAGAAAATGGTTTTACCATCCAATTTGTAACTGATATTACTCCGAAAGTAGCCATAAGAAAACTCTGGTTTGTTCACCATTTGATTACTCTATGATAGATCTTTTGAATGTGCTAAGTGGTTGGCGGGCCAAAATGGTTTTAAAGGTTCAAAAACGTGATTTAAAATTTGGAAAAAATAGACGTAATGTCCAATTTAGAAAATGGTTTTACCATCCAATTTGTAACTGATATTACTCCGAAAGTAGCCATAAGAACACTCTGGTTTGTTCACCATTTGATTACTCTATGAAACATCTTTTAAATGTGTTAAGTGGTTGGCGGACCAAAATAGTTTTAAAGGTTCAAAAACGTGATTTAAAGTATGAAAAAAATAGACGTAATGTCCAATTTAAAAAATGGTTTTACCATCCAATTTGTAACTAATATTACTCCGAAAGTAACTATAAGAACACTATTGTTTGTTCACCATATGATTACTCTATGATACATCTTTTGAATGTGCAAAGTGGTTGGTGGGCCAAAATGGTTTTAAAGGTTCAAAAGCGTGATTTAAAATTTGGAAAAAAATAGACGTAATGTCCAATTTAGAAAATGGTTTTACCATCCAATTTGTAACTGATATTACTCCGAAAGTAGCCATAAGAAAACTCTGGTTTGTTCACCATTTGATTACTCTATGATACATCTTTTGAATGTGCTAAGTGGTTGGCGGGCCAAAATAGTTTTAAAGGTTCAAAAACGTGATTTAAAATATGGAAAAAATAGACGTAATGTCCAATTTAGAAAATGGTTTTACCATCCAATTTGTAACTGATATTACTCCGAAAGTAGCCATAAGAAAACTCTGGTTTGTTCACCATTTGATTACTCTATGATAGGTCTTTTGAATGTGTTAAGTGGTTGGCGGGCCAAAATTGGTTTTAAAGGTTCAAAAACGTGATTTAAAATTTGGAAAAAATAGACGTAATGTCCAATTTAGAAAATGGTTTTACCATCCAATTTCTAACTATATTACTCCGAAAGTAGCCATAAGAAAACTCTGGTTTGTTCACCATTTGATTACTCTATGATAGGTCTTTTGAATGTGCTAAGTGGTTGGCGGGCCAAAATGGTTTTAAAGGTTCAAAAACGTGAATTTAAAATTTGGAAAAAATAGACGTAATGTCCAATTTAGAAAATGGTTTTACCATCCAATTTGTAACTGATATTACTCCGAAAGTAGCCATAAGAAACACTCTGGTTTGTTCACCATTTGATTACTCTATGATAGATCTTTTGAATGTGCTAAGTGGTTGGCGGGCCAAAATGGTTTTAAAGGTTCAAAAACGTGATTTAAAATTTGGAAAAAATAGACGTAATGTCCAATTTAGAAAATGGTTTTACCATTATCCAATTTGTAACTGATATTACTCCGAAAGTAGCCATAAGAACACTCTGGTTTGTTCACCATTTGATTACTCTATGATAGATCTTTTTGAATGTGCTAAGTGGTTGGCGGGCCAAAATGGTTTTAAAGGTTCAAAAACGTGATTTAAAATTTGGAAAAAATAGACGTAATGTCCAATTTAGAAAATGGTTTTACCATCCAATTTGTAACTGATATTACTCCGAAAGTAGCCTATAAAAAAACTCTGGTTTGTTCACCATTTGATTACTCTATGATAGATCTTTTTAATGTGCTAAGTGGTTGGCGGACAAAATTGTTTTAAAGGTTCAAAAACGTGATTTAAAGTTTGAAAAAAATAGACGTAATGTCCAATTTAGAAAATGGTTTTACCATCCAATTTCTAACTGATATTACTCCGAAAGTAGCCATAAGAAAACTCTGGTTTGTTTAACATTACATTACTCTATGATAGGTCTTTTGAATTATGTTAAGTGGTTGGCGGGCCAAAATGGTTTTAAAGGTTCAAAAACGTGATTTAAAATTTGGAAAAAATAGACGTAATGTCCAATTTAGAAAATTTACCCCCTTTTTTTACCCTCACCCCCTCAAAATCACCCCATGAACGTACGTGAGTTTTTTCAACATGTCAACATTTTTCAATTGGTCCAAAGCCTTTGCAAATGCAACTCCGTTGCATTTTTGCGGAGGTTTTGGACCTATCACTACTATATATATAAATTTAAAGTGGATATTTGTACACTGGTATATTAGTATAAATAAGGCAATTTAAAAATAATTTTCAATAATGTTAATTTGATATTAATAAACTATTATTATTTAGCTTTGACTGCTTACAATTTCCCTTACAACAGAATATAAAATGTTCATGTATTAGGTGAATATTTTGAGAACACAATCACCGTGTTGAATATGATAGTTTAGAAAATTTTGTTACAACCATTCTAGTGTGCAAATCAGAGATAATTTTAAAAAGACCTAAAAGAACCCTTACTAAAATGGTGGAAAATTAAATTTTGGGGAAAATTTTGCACGAATAGAAAACGCCTTTATATATTTCATAATCAGCATTCCTTTTTTTAAAATGAAACAATGAAATCGGACAAGTTGTTTTTCTTTCAAATTTTTATTTTATTAAGGTGCTTTATTAGTACTAGTCAAAGCCAGTCATTGTTCGATTCTGTTAGTTTAATATAATAATTGGAATGCTGGGGTGTATATGATATATATATATATATATATATATATATATATATATATATATATATATATATATATATATATATATATATATATATATATATATATATATATATATATATATATATATATATATATATATATATATATATATATATATATATATATATATATATAGTGTTGGACTTTGGCTACATTTCAGAGAAATTATCAACTGCTATTAAGAGCATATTGAAAAGCCTATAAATATGGTCAGAAAAGGAAGAAGCGAGAAACGGTTTGGAGTGAAAACGGGGTGAGGCAAGGCTAGCGAGTTGTCACAATTGCTTTTCAAGCTGTACCTGGACAGCTGTCTTAAATAAATATGCTACGGGAGAAAAAAGAACACATATTATTTAGGACCTATTTTTTGACCTCCCAGGAAATTTTTGCTAAAAGTTATTATCACTATGGTTTAGGACAATGAAAATGAAACAAATGATCAGATTGGAAAATCCTTATATTTGACAATTTCTATTTATAGCAGTTGCAAATTTAAGGTCAAGGATATTTTAAAACCCAAATTCCTAGTATTCCAACAAGTTAGGACCTAGTTTTTGACCTCTCGGGAAACGATTTTTCGCCAAATATCATTATGACTATTGCTTTAGTACAATAAAAATACAATAAGTAGGTCAAATTGGCAAATCCCTATCTTTCGGAGAATTTCTATTTATAGCAGTTACAAATTTAATTGTCAAGGATATTTCAAAACCCGAATTCCAAGTATTCCATCTAGTTAGTACCTTTTTTTTTGACTTCCCAGGAAATTTTTGCCAAAAGTTATTATCACTATGGTTTAGGACAATGAAAATAGAATAAAATGATCAAATTGGCAAATCCATTTCTTTGGAGAATTTCTATTTATAGCAGTTGCAAATTTAAGGTCAAGAATATTTCAAAACCCGAATTAGAAGAATTCCTTAAAGTTAGGACCTATTTTTTGACATCTCAGGAAACGCTTGCTCAATGGGATTATGACTATATTTTAGGACAATAAAAAAACTACAAAATGTCATATTGCAAAATCACTATCTCCTGGAAATTTTTATTTATAGCAGTTACAAAATAAATTTCAATTATATTTCAAAACCCAAAATTACAACTATTTCATTTTAGGACCTATTTTTGGAAATCCCGGGAAACGTTTGCCAAATGAAATTATCATATTTTACGACAACAAAAATACTACAAAATGGTCAAATTTCCAAATCTCTATCTTTGGAGGAATTCCCTTTTATAACAGTTACAAATTTAAGGTCAAGGACATTTCAAAAACCGAATTTCAACTATTCCAGAGTTTTAGAACATATTTTTTTAATCCTTATGGAAAATGTTTAAAAAAAAATGATTATCACTATGCCTTAGGACAATAAAAATTTCTTTTTTGACTATTTTATACTATTTTCCAAGTCCTGAAGTATGGTCAAGTCTAATTTGGGCGTAGGTTTCCAAAAAGTCAGAAAATAGGTCATGGAAAGTGGAAATATTTTGTTATTAAGGGCTTGAAATATCTCTGACCTTCAAATTGTAGCTCGTATAAGTTTTCCTTTTTTATCATTTTATACTATTTTTCATGTTCTAAAGCATGGTCATAGCCTGATTTTGTGGAAAGGTTCCTCAAAGTCCGAAAATAGGTCATGAAATGCTGGAATATATGAAATTCGAGTTTGGAAATATCCTTCACCTTTAGTCTGTAACTGCTATAAATAGGAATCCTCCGAAGATTGAGATTGGCCAATTTGACCATTTTCTACAATTTTCATTGTCCTAAAGCACAGTGATAATAACTTTTGGCAAAAATTTCCCGGGAGGAAAAAAAATAGGTCATAATATGTTTTTATACTTGAAATTCGGGTTTTGAAATATCCTTGACCTTAAATTTTAACTGCTATAAATAGAAATCCTCCGAAGATACGGATTTGCTATTTGATCATTGGTTGGTGCTAAGGAAGGTGCTAATTGTCACTATTTGGGGTCAACAAAACTTGTAACTGGCATGCAATTGCACGGTCTTTAAAGTAGAATTGTTACTAAAAGCTTTGCTTTATTTTAATCATTATTTCCTTAAATCTAGTTACAAAACAACAAAAATGGAATGATCTTTTGTTTACGTTTGTTTATTACAAAGCACCAGTAACTCCTCCGCTCCCTTTTACAATTCCTTTGTGATATCTATAGTTTCTTATAATTCACTATTAATAATTATATGGTAGTTAAATTGATGGTTTAATCGTTCAACTCGCCACCACAGGCAGGATACCCGTGGCGGCTAAGTCGTATTCTGAAATGACGCCTTCTCTCACGGCAAGTCCTTCCACGAGCGGAAGAATTCCTTCAAGAAAGAGCCCGTTTCTCATTGGCTGATTCAAATGGCATCATTATTTCAACTTTAATAATTGTTATCTTATTTCAAGAACCTTAATTAAATTAACTAGTAACTAGAAACATTAAGGGTTGTAACAAAGATTCAGTTTCCGAAATATGCCATTAATATAACAGCAATTTTTGAGCAAAAGAAGAGAATGACGGAGTCATTACAGATGTTGTATTGGACAAAAGGGGGAGGGGGGAGTTGTTCCAACTCCGTTATATATATATATATATATATATATATATATATATATATATATATATATATATATATATATATATATATATATATATATATATATATATATATAATATATATATATATATATATATATATATATATATATATATATATATATATATATATATATATATAGAGAGAGAGAGAGAGAGAGAGAGAGAGAGGAATATAAGTGAAAAATTTTATCTCCACCACTCACGGGTCGGGGGTACAGGGGCGGAACCCCCCCTCCCGCTGAAAAACTATCGTGTGTCATGCATTTGCAAATTATATTATAAAAATATGCATTATGGGAGTACAGCAATGAAATCGTAAATGCATGGGATACGGGTACTCTGCCACAAGTACCCCCGACCCATGAGTGGTGGTTATAAAATTTTCACTTACATTTCTCAATCTCTCTCTCTCTCTCTCTCTCTCTCTCTCTCTATATATATATATATATATATATATATATATATATATATATATATATATATATATATATATATATATATATATATATATATATATATATATACATTAAATTGTGATTGAGAAGATGAGGAAAAGCTCTCGCAATGTTTATATCAAAGTAACAAAAGGTTGAAAAACATTTGTCTTGCACCCGAGACAAAGCTGACGAACAATTCTGAAATGTCGAAAGATCTTTATCCTGTACCAAAGAAGAATCCAAATTCTCTTTCCAAGTCTCCCTACTTATATATATATATATATATATATATATATATATATATATAATATATATATATATATATATATATATATATATATATATATATATATATATATATATATATATATATATATATATATATATATATATATATAGAGAGAGAGAGAGAGAGAGAGAGAGAGAGAGAGACAGAGAGACAGAGAGACAGAGAGAGAGAGAGAGAGAGAGAGAGAGAGAGAGAGAGAGAGAGAGAGAGAGAGAGAGAGAGAGAGAGAGAGAGAGAGAGAGAGAGAGAGAGAGAGAGAGAGAGAGAGAGAGAGAGAGAGAGAGAGAGACAGAGAGAGACAGAGACAGAGAGAGAGAGAGAGAGAGAGAAGAGAGAGAGAGTCATTTAATACGTTTCCAAAAAGAAAAGTAATTTTTAAGGAAATGAGACTATGACCATTCTTTAGGACTGGAAAAATACTATAAAATGGTCTAAGAATAAAATCTCCATCTTCCGTACGTTCCGATTTATAACAGTTACAGTATAAAATCAGGAACATTCCAAACCCGAATTCCAGTAATTACTGGACTCCTAGTTATAGCCTAAATGGAAATTTTTGCCAATAGCGATTATTACTATGTATTAGGACAATAAAAATAATACAAAATGGTTAAATTGCAAAATTCCTATCTTTCGAAGGATTCCTATTTATAGCAGTTACAAATTTAAGGTCAAAATATTTCAATATTTCAAATTCCAATTATTTCAATATTTTATGAAATATGTTTTGACTCTAAGAGACATTTTTGCCAAAGTTATTATTACTATGCTTTAGGAAAATAAACGTATTAAAAAATGTTCAAATATGAAATCCCTATCTTTGGAGTTCTATTTATAGCAGTTACAAATTTAAGGTCAAGGATTTAATATACTGAATTCCAATTATTCAAATGTTGTAGGACCTATTTTTTGATTATTTTTAACAAGTGATTACACTGGGTAACAGCCAAAAATCGTCAGGGGTTTCTCAGCATATTTAGACTAATTTGGTGTTCTGAGTCCAAATCACCTTGGAGCGCCATAGGCCTACCTGACGAGTATTATTATCTATATATATATATATATTATTATATATATATATATTATATTATATATATATTTAATATATATATATATATATAATATATATATATATATATATATACCGTAAGGATTTTATAATGAATGGTCCGATTTTGGTAAAGAAAGTTGGAACTAATTACTGCAGTGCAGTTGTAGGATTCAAACAGCTTGTCCACGTGAGCGTTACAACTCATAAGAACCTAGCCCATGTAGGTCGAGACAAGTTGTTGGACGTAGTTTTAAGGTACGTGTGGCACCCGAAAATACATTCAATCATTCAGGAGGTTTGCAGAACGTGTCCAAAGTGCCAGTTAACGAAAATAGATCATCAGGTGATTCATCCACCAATTTGGAAAATCGAGGTTAAGAACCCTTTTGAGCTGGTCGCTGTAGATGTAATGTCTATGCCGAAAACACGAAATGGAAATGTCGCGTGCCTAGTTGCAGTCGATCATTGCAGTAAGTGGGCTGCAGTGAAACCAATGAAAGATAAGTCAGCAAAAAGTGTGGTGGAGGTATTCGAACATCACATGCTATCAACTTTTGTACGTACCCCTTGTAAGATCTTGACGGATAATGGAGTTGAGTTCAGAAGTGTCAGGTTTGAGGAATTATTAAACAAGTATGGGATCGGCCATGTATATAGCAGTCCTTATAAACCTGCGAGTAACGGGGCTGTGGAAAGAGCAAACCGAACATTTGAAGAGTTCTTGAAAAACGTCATGGTCAAAGAATTAGATTGGGATTCGTGTTTGCCAAGAGTAGTATTAATTTACAATAATACAAAGCATGCAGAACTAGGTATGTCACCATCAGAAAAACTCATGACAGAAGCAGCATGAAAAAGGAGTGGTACTCCCAATTCCCAGAGAAGAACAAGAGAAATGGCAAAAGGATCATCCAAACTGGTTGCCAATATGCAGTGGAAGTGAAAGTGAAGAAAAAGATTCATAACTGTGGATAGGACCTTAGAGAAAAAGTTAGGAGTGAGGTACGAGGGTCCTTTTGTTGTCTCGAAAGTAATCTCTGAAGGAATGGTTTACGAAATTGAAGGTAAAGGCAAAAAGCAAGAGCACACTATTCGCACTTGAAAGTTTGGGCTGACCCACCCGCATACCTAGCACAATATTTCCAACAGGACGAGGAGGAACCTACCCAAGAAGAACCCTTCGTAGTGACTAGCAGCAGCAGAGAACCATCTCAGAAA